>NDGN011267489.1:0-15019 GCA_002564285.1 Tympanoctomys barrerae | reverse complement strand
TTTTTTTTTTTTTTTTTTGCGGAACCGGGGATTGAACTCAGGCCCTTGTGCTTGCCAGACAAGTGCTTATTGTACTGAGCTATTTTCCGAGCCCCTCCTGTAGCTTCTGAGGAGCAAGATAACATGTATCAGGTGAGTGCATAGGAGCATGATGATTGCCTGGGGCTGCTGGTGCTTATGTCACTGGGAAGAAAGGTGGTGACCTTTTTCCAGGAAACTTTCTTAGCTTTGACCTTCCAGGGAGGACTCTCAGTACATGTGTTCACTTGAGATGTTTTCTTTTAAAAGTTAGGTAACCCTGTCTCTTTATGGTGCTGAGCTGAATGCAGGCCCTTATGCATGGTAGACAAGTACACTGAACTACAGCCCCAGACCTGGACAGAATCTGTAGTAATTGTGGAACCATTGCACATTGCTGGAGAAAAGTATGTGTAGTGTTAAATACAGTTGGGCTCTAGTTTATATGAAATTCTCAAGACTGCTCATTTTTTTTTAAAGTTTTGATGGAATACACAGAATATAGATTGATAATTTTTAAGGGTACCATTCAGTGACAAAATGCGTTCACATTTTTTAGCAACTATCACCACCATCTGTCTCTAGGAATCTTTCTTGTCTTGCAAAACTGAAACTTTGTGCCCATGAAACAGTAATTTTCTATTTTCCTTTCCCACTGCCCCAGCCCATGGCAGCCACCATTGTTCTTTCTGCCATTTGGAAGAGTACTTATATTAGTGGAATCATATAATGTTTTATCCCTTTTGGATTGATATATTTCATTTAGCATAATGTCTTCAAGGTTTGCCCATGTAATGTGTGTTTCGTTATTGTTGTTAAGACTCTTCTTATAGAAGAAATGTGTGTTTTGTAGTTTTTCAACAGCACAGAAAATAAGGACTCATAGCTTGCCTGCTCAGCAGAACTCTTACTTTGGTGTGTGTGCTTCTATTGATAATGCATGTTAGAATGAAAGAGTGCAGATTTCACTCTTCTGGGACCTCTGGTTTCTCTAGGTAGAAGAAGGGTAAGGCTGAATACAGGCTTGATGAGGGAGAGTGAAGCCTGCATGTGTCAGGCTGTGGTGCAGGCCCCCGGGAACATGGGAGCAGTGAGGCGGGAACCCTCAACTGCCTTTTGCTAAATGGGATGTTCTCACCTTTGAAGCTTGCTTTGTGGGTTTTGGGTTCCTGTTTTGTGCCCTTTTAATTTCAACTTTGTAAGTTCATAAGTTTGTAGTAAGTAGGCGTGTGCCAACTTTCACAATGTACTGTGCACTAAGAGACCACAAGAATGTCCCCTTTCCTTCAGGCAGGTGTACTGGGGGAAGCTGTCTGCCTTGGGAAAGGAAGAGACAGGCTCAAGGTGGAAATAGGGGAAATGCGTTGGCAGGAGGCCAGCAGCAGCCCTCTGCCCGAGACTGCTCTGCCTGGGAGGGCCTTCCTGGAAGCTGTACCTCCGCAGGTCCTGCTGCTTCTCCTTTAGCCTTTGCGTTTCACCCATTCTCGCTTCTCTTGCTTGCTTCTGCCCAGCCCTGTGCAGTTCTCTGAAGACTGAGAGTCTTGTACTTTTGAGTTTCATGTCCCATGCTAGGTGTCCAGGCCAAAATGGTCTTCGCATGCCCGTGCCCCATTCACATGATGGTCCATTTCATTTTTCTCCCTTCCCCCATGCTCACCCACTGCTCCCTGCCACACACAGACCACTTCTGCCCCTACATGTGCTTGGGGTCCTTACATGACTTTACTCCAGCTGGATGTGGCACAAGAGGCCTTTGGATGCTGAGAGGGCTGCCACAGCTGGGTTCCCCTTGGCCCATTTGCTGTGTGGAGTTGGTAGGATTTAAGGACTGAGTAGGGTTTGTGACTTAGTTCAGCTTTTATGTAGTAGTTCTTTAAAGAGAAAAAGTTAAAAGGCCAGAGGATTGCCTATATTTTTAACTTTTGTGTCCTTATCATTTTATGTCAAAATAAGACCTGAAATACAGTTTCCTGTGAATATGATTCTCAAATGCTATGTCAGGTATTGGCAAACTGTGTTACTCTAAATTGCCAGAATTATGTTGCTTTTAAGCTAGAAGTTTTGTGAAACAGGAATTTCATAATATCTGGCTGTACTGCTGTCTGTTGAATGGAATTCCTTCTGTAAGATGTGAGCCTTAATTCTGAGTTTGCCAGAAGCTACAGAAGAGGGGCATTTATCTTAGTAACAACACGGAGGTAAGGGAAAATTTTTTTTTCTTTTAATTGAAGGACAATAGCACTGCATTGTGTAGGAGGAAAGGAAGTCCGTTATGTAAGTCTGATGGTCAGGTTTGGGGTAAAAGAGAAAGGGAAGTCTTTGAGGAAGAGGAATTGAGGTTTTAGCTCATGCAAAGACTGACATTTAGTTTGTTGGCGTTCGTTGTGAAGAATATGTTCATGAGAAGCACTCAGAAAGGAGGTGGTGTGCTTCTAAATTGGTTTTAGGTTTTGTAGTTGAATTTTTATGCAACCACGAATTACATAATTATTGATGGGATTATAGAGAAATCTACAGGAGCTAGTATTAATAGAAAATTAAAGAGCTGGTCTGTAATTTAGTGGTGCAACATTTGGATAGCATGTGTGAGGTCCTAGGTTCCATTGTCTTCCTCTCCCCCAAGATAAAGCTTATTTTACACTAGTGGCACTTAGAAGAAAGGATGGTTTTTACCTCTGTAGAAAGTTGTGGGCTTATTCCCCGCCCCCCAGATACCCCAGTTTCTAGCCCTTCAGAGGAAGACTTAATCAGGAAAGAAAGTGCGTGTGGTTGACTGGCAGCCCTGCCCTCACTTCTTGACATAGTTTTCTTCTTACAGAATTTATGCTTGTTGCAGGAAGATTAGATAATTCAGAAAGGATTAGAAGTAATAAAATTAAGGACTCTAGTCTCTGACAACTGACTGAGCAGCATATCTCATTTTAGGCTTGCTGCCTGCATGTCTGTTCCATGTTTCACTTCTGCTTGACCTTTTCAGTCTGGCCTGAGAAAGTCTGGTGGAAGATTGCCCTGCTTGGAGCTCTGAGTCCAGTTTTCTTCCTCCCCAGGAGGAAGGGCTGGAGCCAAATGCCAGGTGTGGGTGGGGCCACAAGCCAGGGTCACTCCAGATTGCCAACATTTACTTTCTTCCACAGTGCTTTGTGTGTGTGTGTGTGTGTGTGCACGCGTGCTTGTGTGAGCGTGAGCTTTCAGTTACTGGGAGAAATACCTGATATAGACTTACAAGAGAAAAGGTTTATTTTGGCTCAGAGTTTTAGATATTTCTGTTGATGACTGGCCCTATTGAGTTGGGCCATGGCAGCCTGTCCTCACAAGACTGTGTGGCAGAGCATACACCTGTTGTATGACTGAAAAGCAAAAGAGAGAAGGAAGCAGCAGCCAGGGATTTAATGTTTATGGCTGGGTGATCTCCCACTAGGCCCAGCCTCCTGAAGGGCTCACCACCTCCTGAAGCTCCAGGTCCGGGACCCAAACTACAATTTAGGGCCTTTGGAGGACATTTTAGACCCAAACTGTAGCACTTGATAAACTTCAAAAGGCCCTAGAGAAAGATGATAGCTAAGTAAGTTTTATTGACTGATGTTGTTTGCAGTTAAGTGTGTTATATGAGAGAATTATATTTTTATTGACATTGCCTTATTTTGGAGATGCATTGTGTAATAACTGTGTGTGGTTTTTGTCTGCTTTAAGGGGCTTTTTCTAATGGAGAGCTTGTCTGTAGTGCACTGGTTGGCTTGGCGAAGGGGTGGGGGCCTTGACTGTGCCTGACCATGTATAGAGGCTCCTGTGGGTTTTCATTTCATGAGTCAGAGGAGGAGAGATTGAGACACTGTGATCTGTTAGTGTTGTTTCTACGGTAAAACCCTACTCTTATGGGTTGAAGTTGACTATCATTTTATCACTTCGTTATTTAGAGAAGCTTTAGTTACAGTGTAGATTTTGTGCAACACTGTCACTGTTGTTACTTCCTGGTGCCCTGGTTGGGATGTCACCCTTCCCTGATAACACTGTTCCTGTGGGAAGATGTGATTGGTTCTATGTGTGGTCTCTAGGAATGTCTCTGATAACCTCAGTGAATGGTGATGCTTGTGTGGATCATGACTCACGTTAGGATGCTGCATGTGGCAACTGCTGGTAAGGCGTCTCACAGGCATCCTGCAGCCTATCGACTAATGTGACTTGACTGAATGCTTAGTCTGTCTCTCAGGTGTTGTGAAAACGATAGAAACAAATCATGTAGACATGGATTTGAAAGTTTGATTTTTAGGGACTTTTGAAAAAGGGTTTTTGCTGAGTTTTTTTTTAAACTTGGTGTAATGATTCTTATTACTGCTCTAGAGCAAGGACTTTTTTTTTAAGTGCTTGTTTTTCATCACTTTTTTTTTTTTTAAATGTATTTAGTACAGGTTCTGCAGGGTTTCACTATACAGATCAGGCTCGTAATGATTGTCCTGTTTGCAGCTTCCCAAGTGCTGGGATTACAGGTGTGCGTCACCATGCCCAGTCTCAATCGCAATCTCAGTGCGCCCCGGGTGTGGGGCCAGGATGGCAGGCCCAGGATCACAATTCCTGGCCCCTGCATCTGCCTAAGCAGGCACTTTAATCTGTTGAGCTATCTTCCCAGCCCCATCATCGACTTTTATACTACTTAATAGGTCCTTCTTGCATTTAGTTTTTAAAATTTCTTTATGCTGTGTAAGTCAGACAGCTATCTTCATTTGTTCATTGTTTTCCAACTCAGGTCTCCTCTGTGCCAGTGCCCTTCACGTGTAGAGGTACACTTAGACCATCCAGAGTGCTCGTTAACCAGGAGGGCCTGAATCGGCGGTCTAGGCTGGGGCCTGAGAGTGCAATGCTCACAGACACTTGGGAGATGCCATGCTCCTGCTGCTGGGCCATATGTGAGTAGTGAGGTGTAGAGCACAAGAAGGCCACACCAGGTTCCACAGGTCCTCTTGCCTGTAGGCATCTCCTGCCACTTACTTCCAGGTCCCTAGCCCTGACTCCAGACGGTGAGTGTGTTTCCTGAGCACTTCCTCCTGCAGGGAGCTATATTGGATACAGGATGCTGCTCTTGGGAAGTGTGTAGACAGCTAGTCATGTTGTGAAATTGCTGCAATAGATGTGGTGTGAAGTGCTGCAGAAAAAAGAAAGGTTGTTTTGGCAATTAAAGTTTCATATTGGGTCTGGTGTGTTGAGAGCAGGTTTTGGGTTGTTGAGAGAAGGCCTATGTTGAGTTTGTTGTTGATTCTTTTGTCTGGGACAGTGCCCAAGATACAGTAGCACTTAATAAATTTTGGATAAATGAAGTTATTTAGTCCTCATAGATTAAAGGTCGTTTAGGCCAAAGACAGCAATCTTTTTCAGTTATAATCTCTGACAAAGTTTACAGATAGGATTTTCGATTATTTTAGACAGATGGTTGTGAGAGTCACAGGCATACCGCCTGCTTTTCCCAGGGCCTGGTCTGAGGTCTCTGCTGTACTGAAAGACGTTCTTCTGTGGCCGAGATTCATGTCCACTGGTCTGTCAGGTAGAGAGGGAGCTATGCACTGATTTTTAAGCTTAGAGTTAAGAATTATAGTCTCAATGTACTCTAGCCTTTGGTGTTAGGTCATATAGGACAGGTTACAGCTTGTGGTTTTTGGGAGTTATTTAATTGTAAAGATGGAAACTTATTGATAAGGGAAAACCCAGTTTATGAAAACAGTAGAGAGCAGGACTGTGAGTTCTTAGCATTTGGCATTGGCAGATTTGTGTGGGTTGCAAAACATAAGTTTTATATTTGACATACCTTTTCCAGTGACTGAAGAAACCTATGTGGCATGTTTTTAAAGTAGTGGAAGAAGAATACTGGTTTTAAAATAGTGTGTGCAGTCTGGTTGTGTAATGCAGATAAACCATTCCCCTGTGGAAATGTGGAGAGTTTAAAAACACAAATAAAATAAGAGAAACTGTAAATTTAAAAACAGCTAAATGAGAAAAATATTTTCAAATGTAAGGAAGATGTCATTTTCTTTCTACCGTTTATTTTTCTGTTCCTCCTACTTTTCTTCTGTGGTCCTGCTCTTAGTGCTTCTTTGCCCAGGCCTGGCTCCTGCTGTGTGTGTGTGTGTGTGTGTGTGTGTGTGTGTGTGTGTGTGAAGAGTTGCTGCAGGAGGAGCAAAGCACTTATATCACAGTCCTTAGATTTAGAGTCCCCTCAGCTGATGGCAGTGGAATGTGGGAGAAAGGAGTTGGAATAGAGGAGCTGGAGAAGGTAGATTTGTGAGTCAGGAAGCCTCAGCTGGCAGTGGTGACCGGACTGTACATGCTGTAAGTTATCCTGGGCTTTTTGCATCTTTCCTTGGGCAGCTTTTGTGTGAGTCTGGCCCAAGAGGGTTGGAGTTTGTGAATTAAGGGGTTGGGTGAAGGAGTCTGTTCCCTTGTCCAGCAGGTTCCTAAGAAGCTTAGCATTTCTCTCTTCCAGGAGCATTGATGATTTCTGGGATATTTTGTGCTTAAATGTTATCTTGATGCTTATGAGAAATGACACTTAACCTAGTGTCTATAAATATGCACTTTTTAAATCTGTATATGGAAAACTCCTGTTCCATATAGAGCCAGTTGTACTGGAGTAATAAATAAATGAAGTTACTTTGAATTTCCTTTAAATTATATGCAGTATGTTTCTCATGTGGTAGGTGAGGTGGAATCCTTTTACAAAAGAAAGCAAAATTTCCACTGAAATGGGCAGGCTTCCGTGGGTGTACCTCTTTCACCTTTAGTGTAATTTGCAGACAATTTTACCAATAGTATAAATTTCCATTTGTTGAGAGTGAATATGTAAAGTTGGGAAAGCTCTTTGGACTCTCCTTACTTAGAAACAGACTGCTGCTTTTGTGCATGGGACTGAAATGAAAGAGAAAAACTCAATAGGGAGTGAAAACTGAATCTGGGGAGGAAGGGATCTTAAAGCAAGCACAAATACAACACAGGCCTGGGAGGAAAAGTAGTTTGCTCACAGGAGAGCATAAACTAGGGAATGAAGAACACTCGTTATGCCCTCTATAGCAGTACACTGTACTCTGGCCCAAATCCCTGTGTTAGCGATGGCTTACTGTGCTTTAAAGACTTCCTTTTATTCCCCACCCCTTCTAGGAAACTTGTGGGAGATTTTCTGTATGTGACATTACCCATGTTTGGAAGTCACACCAGAAATGGGCTCCGTGGGCTGCTTCTCAAGATGGTACCATATGTTCTCTTGAGAGACCTCACCCATGCTTTTAAGGAGAGAACAACTGTCATTCTTTCATATCTAAGCAGTTTGTAGTTAACATTAGTGTCAGGTGTTCCATTTGCAGCAAGTAAAAGTCTTTCAGTCTCCTATTTTTTCTTGGGTGTCTGGCTGTTCCTGGAGAATGTAAACCCCTTGTCGCGAGCTGTGTTTTAGACTTTTATTTATTTACTCAATAAGAAAACACTTCATAAAATATTTTGGCTGAATTTTGTAGGTTTTTTCTTAAAAACTAAAAAAAATTATTTTTTATTAATACAGGGTCTGGCTATGCAGCTCAGACCTGTAGTGATTGTCCTGTCTCAGCCTCTCCAGCCCTGGTATTACAGGTATGTGCCACCAAGCCCAGTCTCGGTGCTTGCACAGTGCGCCTGGTGTTCTGGGGCCAGCATGAAATTTTGTATCGGGGACTGAACTCAGAACCTTGAACTGTACTGGCCTGGCAGGCACCTAGACTGCGAAGCTATCTCCCCAGGCCTGAATTTTGTCAGATCTTGAAAATGTGATTATTTGACTTCGGCAGGAAAGAGGAGATGTCAGTGTATGTTTAAAAAATTAATCCTAGAGTTCACTTTAGATCTCATTAATTTGGTAAATGATGGAATTAGAGGTACAGGGGCTACTAATTGGCTGTCAGAGCTCTAAATGTCTACATAGGTTACATTATGAGCTGACTTAAAGAAAAAGAAGTTAAAAAGATGTTTACAGGTGTACAATCTTTGAATGTGAGTTAAATCCCCCCAGCCCACAGGAAGGGGAAATACAGAGACAGTCTGGAGAAAATAATGTGGGTGAGAAAGACTAGGGGTTGATACTGCACGAGTGTCATAGGGACCTGTGTTAGAGCTGAGGGTGGACCAGAATACTAGACTTGGCTTTGACAGCAACTTTAACAGGTGTGTAGTAGTTAGCCTGAGAAGCGCATCTACCTCTTGTAAAGTCAGCCTGTGGCAATAGCAGACAGGCTCCCGTCGGATGACTTAGTGAGTATCTGAGTTGGACTAAGGTGGTGGCAGAGGCAGTGCTCAGGTCCTGGGGCCATAGGTGAGTCATAATCTTGGTGTGGCTGCCTGCAGTGCCGCGCCTTCCTCATATGGCATAGGCACCAGCACTCCTAATGGATCAGTTCCCCTTGGTTCTGGGAAGCTGTTTGAGAAGCCCATTGTAGAGGGTCCTCCCTGGAACTCAGTGATTTATAAGCACCTAATTTCCTATGTTAAATCTCTTTCTGCTTAAAATAGTTTGTTTCCTGAAATCTGGAGGGCTTGAAAATGGGAACAAACTGCACTGGAAACAAGTGTCACAGCAGTACCCTGGGGTGTGTAATGAGTTGGTGGGTGTCTGATCCCTGTTTTCCAAATGCAGGCACGCTGACTCCAGCGCCCCAGTGGGCGGGCACATATACACTGGGATTCCTATGGGAAGCTAATCCTTAAAGACATTTCTTGGCTCTTTCCAGAAATGTTGATTTCTGGAAGAAGTAGTAGAGGCATCATGGAATTCATATTTTTAAAACACTATTCCTGAGCAGTGTGGCTAAATTGCCTATCCCTGAACAATAGCTAAATTCAATACCAAGAGACTAAATTATTTTTTGACTCTGAAATGGGATTCCTGAGGATTTCTTTTTAGATGGGAGAGATGCTTAAGTTACACACATTTTCAAAGTATTCCATTACAACAGGGGTTTTACCTTTTCTTTGATTGAAAGAGATTAGTTCTGTAACCATGGCCAAAAAGTGGCAGTATTTCTAGTGTGGAGTGTACAGGATTTCCCTCTTTTGTTATTGCTAGAGGAAAAACATTTGCAAAGTGTTAGTGAATGCAGAATAAAAATTAGTTTGTTTGCAGTGAGAATGAAAAATCTAACTAGTCTATTACATAGCATTTTATTGTGTAAATCCTACTATAATGTGTAAAGTGTGGCTAGTCTTATCTGGTAAACGAAAAAGATGATGAAAATCATTTAAAATATGGACATTCTTCCTGAGAAGAGAGACCACAGGATCATTTGGAGAACTGGTGAATCCAGAATAATTTAGCAGTGTCCACTGATCTTACTGGTTTGGGGTTGCAGGGCCGCAGCGTGGTGTAAGCTCTTGCCCTGCTCGCTGATTCCTGCAACCTCCCTGTAGCCCTAGAGTTGATCTCTACTCTTCCATCATCTCATGCTGGCTTTTAAAGGTGTGTGCTCGCAGGATGAAGGTTGTCACTGCTGTTTTTCTGGTCTGCTAGTGTCTGATTGCTTGAAATTGATCAACCCTGGATGACTGGAGTCCTTGTAGCAGCGGGAGTTTTGTCAGATTGGACTCCATTGAAGGGCAGCATGGTTCTGTGCAGCTGCCAGGCAGCTTGAGATCAGGCTGGTGGATTCTGTTCGGGATAATAGGCATGAATTAACTGTAGCTTACAAAGTGCTGCATAATGATGGGAAATGCAGGCAGGGCTAATCAGTGTGTCTGCACATGGCGCTTTCATTAGTACAAGGGTGTTCTGTACAAGGGTGTGTGCATACAGCAAGGGCGGAGCTTGGGGGGCCTGGATGGGCATGAGAAGCTGCTTGTGCAGATATGGCCTCCTCTTTCCTTTCCCATGTAAGGTCATGACAGAACTACTTGCTGTTAATTCTTTTACTTGAAGCCTTATTGAGATACAATTTACGTGACATGGCAGTATTTTTTAAGTATGTTTTTAGGGTTGTGCAGTCACAACTATAATTAATTTTAGAACATGTTTTTCTTTCCTGAAAGAAGCTGTTGATTTGAAAATATAGTATTTTTTTGTTTGGTGATGGTGATGGTGCTAGGGATTCAACCCAGGGTCCTCCCATATAAAGCAAGCGCTCTTCAGCTGAACTATATCTCTAGACCTATTTGTACTTTTTAAAGGATTTTTTTTTCTTTTTAATGCAGATCATCTTAGACCTTTTTAAAAAAATCATTGTTTTCTTTTTTAAAATTTATGTATTTAGTACAGGATCTTACTATGCAGCTCAGACTTGAGGTGATCCTTCTGTCTCAGCCTTCCCAGTGCTGGGATTATAGGTGTGCGCACCACACCTGGTTTTGTGTGCACAGCACACCCCAGGTTCTAGAGCCAGTACAGCATGTGGTACCGGGGATCGAACCTGGGCCCTTGCACTTGCCATGCAGGTGCTTAAACTGCTGAGCTATCTCCCTGACCCTCATTCTGTTTTCTTAGAAAACATTTGTGTTCATGAATGATTATAAAATGTCTTTTAATGTTCCAGTGATCACCTGTTTCCCTGACTTAAAAACTCACCCTCCTAAATGTTACTTGATTACTGGGTTCATCTCCCTCAGAGCAGTTGGGACATTCTCAGCTCCATGTGACAGATGGCCAGGTGCCCTGGAAGAAGCAGAGATGCTGCTTCAAGCACACATGAATTCGGGATTTTTCTCTGACCCTCTGTTCTCGCATCTCCATGCTGGTCACATTCAGCCGTGTGATAGCCGGGAGCCCTGGATGTGGGAGTGTGTTGGAGGCCTTTAGCAGACCTAAGGCTGGGGATGCTGTGCTGCCTCCCTTCAGCTGCCCTGGGCCTTCTAGCTATAGCTTTCAGTTTTTGCCTTCATTCTAGGATTAAAAGTCTGTTCATTCAAGCAGTGGGACCAGAAAAACCCTTTCAGGCATGCAGCAGTAAAGGGTATTGCACTCAGGTTGGAGGTTGGGATTGGAATCAGGTCCAGTCTCTAGGTGCTGCTTTCCGAAAGATTTCCCCCAAGCCAGTGTTAGCAGCCTGGCCTTCTTTTCCGTTCCCAGGGTAAGCCTAGGGTAAGGTCTTCCTAAACTGTTCGGTTCTCTGGTTCATTGCCTTAATTGCCTCAGTAGGATTCTCTGTCTTCTTTAGTTTTAAATTCCTAACTTGTCTCAGCATTTTGCTGACAATGACAGCATTTGTCTGGTAACTGCAAATTTGTATATTCTTAGCATGAATAGATTTGGCATTTTTAAAAAAGTTGGGTAAGAAATGTAACTTGCCTGACACGGGCTTAAAAAATGTATTGAATGTTGACAAGCTCAAAATGTAGAATGGAAAAAGTTCTAAAAAACCAAGAAAAACAGGGTTAGGATTCTGCAGCAGAGGCTGTGCATGTGACTAGGTGGAGGCACATTGCTGGGGAGAGACTGCGCAAAGACTGAGGTGATGAGGGAGCGTAGAGTCTGATAGTGACTGCATGACTTCGTGGGATTTTAGGGAGCATTGGGGTACCAGAGGGTATGATGCTCCAAGCTGAGCCGTGGCTGGAGCAGAAGCAACAGCAGTGAAGGGAAGGGAATTGAAGGTGAGCATCTCAAGGAAGCACAGCCTGATGTTCACAGGGGCTTGGAGAGGGAAAGCCGTGCGGTATTTTGAGCAGAGCTGTGACTGGATCTGCTCAATTCAGCCAAGTTCAGTGTAAAAAGGCTGCATTGCCTCTGTTGAGCTCAGCCTATAGGGAGACTTGTTGGTCTCTGCAGCTGGGCCTAAACAAAGACCCAGAGCTCTGCTGGTGCCAGGGCTGGGCTCTGGCTGTGGGCGTGGTGCAGTTCTGGCTGTTTTGAAAGCAGATTCCCCATGGGTTGGCTGTGGAGTGAGAGACAGAGATCAGTCACGGATGACCTTGGGACTCCAAGGTCTTGAGAGGCTGTGTGCAGTGGTTTTGGCTGAGGTCAGTTTAGTTCTGCACCTGCCGAGTCTCAGGCGCTTCTAGCACAGGAGACATGTGGTGGGGCCGCAGGAGGGCCGGGTTTGGGAAGTGCGCTTTGGGGATGCTGTTTAAAGCTTTATTAACACAGGGTCCCATTGCTCGGGACAGAGTCTGGGGGTCTGCCATGAGCCAGGAGGAGCTGGAGCAGGAGACGTGGGCGGAGGTGACCAGGGCGTAGGCACAGGGCAGCAAAATAATGTAACTGTTTTGGGATTGAAACTTCTGTTTGCTTTTAGAAAATTTATAAATGGGAAATGTCCTGTTTGAGTCCATAAAAAGGAATAATTATAGGCTATTGCTCTTGTGGTTTTAAAAAATACATCACCTTGAGTATTTTTAATATTCTTAGAGACTGAAGCACTTAGCTGTAAGGGAAAAGGAAACATTACTAATATAGCACTCATCCTCATATTGTAGTGAATATTTTAGTAACTGGCTCATTTTTTTCCCTTTTTTTTTTAGTTGTAGTGAGGTTGTGCACAGCAGTTTATTGTTTTCTTTTATGTACTTGTCAAGGCAGCATTTTTTTTTCTTGTTGCTGTGATAACCTTCAGCTTAGATGGAGAGTTCTCCTTTTGAAATCAGTGGCCACTGATGGAATGACTGAATGGGCAAACCTGGGTGCCACTGCCTGGCCTTTGCTTTCGCCAGCTGCCTTTGCCGGTCTGCACCAGAAGCGTGCTGGGCTTTGTCCAGGGATGAAAGTGCTGCCAAAAAAGGGGATATCGAGGAGGTGAGTTTTTTGAAAAGAGATCCCAGAGTCCCGGGCAGCCCTGCTGTGGGCAGGGGAAAGAGGGAGTTAGGGGCTGTGCCTTGCAACTGGCTCCGGGCTTGTGGACTGCACAGACCCAAACTTTCTTTTACAGTGCTTTCTGCAGTTACACTTCACTGCCTCAAGAGTTGGAAAGAAAAAATTACAATTTCAAAAGAAAACTCTCGGTGCACGATTTGCATATGAGTGACATCTGTATAATTAAGAACAATTAAATTCCCTGTGTGAATTGAAAGGGAGGCCCCAGCTGCTGTCGCGGTCCCTGTTGCAGCCTTTGGCTGTCTGTTCACGGAAATGCCGATGGCAGCCACCTCCCAGATTGCACCTCTGCTAAAAGCCCGTGGGATGGATCCTTGTTAGCCTCCCTGATTTGCTTTTGTTGTGCCTGTGGAAATCAGAGTGTGAATCTCACCTACTCTCCTCTTCTGTTGACCTCAGAATGGACACTTTTCTTTTAGCCACCCTGACTGGGGCAAACATTTAGCTAGGTACTTGGCCAAGCATCTCACAAATATGTTTCATGTAATCATCCCAGTGGATTTAGGGGCCTTTAATTTTGCAATGGAAGCTGAGATTTTGGTCATAAGAGCAGTAGGTGATCCCTTGTCCCCATCTCTCTGCTTCACCTCACACTGGGGTTTGGTCCCTGATTTTGACTGGAGCCTGTAGTCTCAGGATTTTAGCTAAGTTCTTTCTTTTCCGGTGGTAGTGTAGTCTATAGATCTTGCTCTCAAGACTGCATAAGAAATGAGGTACAGTTTTCCCTGGTTGTCTTTCTGGTTTTATAAGAGCTCAATAGTGAGGCACAATGTTGAACAACCTGAAGCAGGAACACACTAGTTCTCCTGCCAGCCACCTCAAGGAAAGAGGAAGGAGGAAATGTGTACCAATAATTGAGGAATTTCAAACAATGTTTAAGTGGTAGTGTGGCCGGGAGTGGTGGCGCACACCTGTAATTCCAGCATTTAGGAGGCTGAGGCAGGAGGATCACCATGAGTTCCAGACCAGCCTGGGTTACATGGTAAGTTCAAGGCCAGCCTGAGTTACATAGTGAGACCCTGTGTCAACAAACAAACAAGGAGAGCAGTTTTTACCCGCTTCCTTTCCTGAGCTGTAAAGGGTTCCAGGAATTCTTCAGGAATGGGACAGCTTGCAGACTCCCTTTCTGTAGGTATTCGCCCTCAAGACCAGGGTGTGTTACTGGTGGCAGGTGGAGGGGAGGGTGGAGAGAGGCCAGGGAGTCCTAGAGGCTGCACTCAGATGCTTGGGCTTCCATCCCACTTGTAGGGATTTGGTCCCTGACTGCGCCCAGGGGCAGGGAAGCCTCAGAAATGTGCCCAGTTAAGAGTCCTGTGACTTGGAAGGAAAAGGGGGATGTCACGGGCCAAAGAGCACACTCATACCAGAGCCCTGGGATGCATTGTGGGACATATATCCCAAGAAAACATTGCTTTTGCCATGACACAGTTCCAGGTCCTCCCACAGGCCCTCTGATTTGTGTTAAGATGGAGTATTTTCTGGACACATTCCAGACTGTTTTCTCTAGTGCGCATATTATTCAGGTTTCACATGAGAAAAAACAGCTTTTAAACCATTCTTTTAGTAGGGTTGTAGCATAGAAGAGGTGATTCTGGCAGGAGTAAGTTGTAGTCTGTGGCCAAGTATATGATATATGCTGCTTATTCAGTGGACCGCTGCAGAAGCCCTGTTAAGATGCCTTCTGCGGTCTGGTCATCAGCTGTCTACCCGCTAGAGCTGGGACTTGAACCCATGGACTTGCAGGGTTACCATGTGCTGTGCCGCTGAGCCACACTCCAGCGTCCCTTTTTAAAAATTACATCCTGAGGGTAGAATATTTTCGTTTGCTTTATTTTATTGTCTTTTTGAAGAGATATTTGGACTTTTTGAGTACTATCATGTTGTCCAGGAATCCTGAGAACAGGAATGGGCCTCAGAGTGTAATATTAATACAGGTTAATTTTGTATAGTACTGTCTTAGTTGCTGGGAAGTCCCTGGGCTCCTTCATTCATTATGGTCAGGAAAGCCATGAAGCTGGACCTTCAAGGAACAATTAAAAAACTTAGAATTTAGATTTTTTTTGGGGGGGGGTAGTGTTGCTATTATTCTTTTTATATATTTGCCTGAACAACATTTAGATATTTTTGTTCATGTGGGGATTTTTTTTTTTCTCCGAATGCCTTCAGGGCAGGTTTGGCTGGCTGGAGTTGTGGGGATCGAAC
>NDGN011267465.1:0-16290 GCA_002564285.1 Tympanoctomys barrerae | reverse complement strand
TGAACTCAGGCCCTTGCGCTTGCCAGGGAAGCGCTTATTCCACTGAGCCATCTCTCTGGCCTCCAATTTTTGTTTGTTTTTGAGGCAAGAGTTCCCTATGCAGTTGAGGCTGGCCCTGAACTCATTTTGTAGCCTAAAGTGGCCTTGAACTCTAGGTGATCCTTCTGCCTCAGCCTCCTGAGTGCTGGGATTATAGGTGTGTAACACCAAGTCCAGCAGTGCTGAAATCTTGCCTCTTGGGAAAGTCTTTTGGCCAAGGAAAACCAAGACAACTGGTCATTCAGGAAGCAGGATGGCCATGTAGGGGGATGGACAAAGCTAAACAGGACAGAGCCTATTTCTAAGTAACTCCACCCAGAAGCCCTGAGGAGGACATAGAGAACCTCACAGGTGTGAACACCCAGAGCCAAAAGCAGGGCTGGCTTTTTGAGCCCCACAGTGGAGCAGTCAGAGATTTCTCCCAGGATTGGAGGGCCACTTTGTGGATGGTTTCCCTTACCCAGGGCAATACTTAAGATGGGGGCAGCTGTGAGCTGCCAGCAGGCACCTATCAGTGGCTGGAGGTGGAGGGCTCTCAAAGGAGAGCAGGATGCTTGTGCAACCCATCTACTTGTCCACCTTGCTAAATGGCCCATCTTTCCCTTACCCACTTGGGCAAATGCACACCTAGACTCCTGTTCACCTAGGTAAGTACACACCTCTCCACCATGTCCACGGGCTACCCATTCACCTGGAGCAAGCTCACCTACCACCAGAGAGGCCCAAGACACACACACCTTTGAGCCAGCCAAGCTTGACACTCCTCTCCGTCCTACCTTTCATCTCACTGGCTTTCTCCCCATCCCCAGTTGGTACGGCCCTATCTATTCCTCTGTACTGACTTAGTGTCTGTGGAAGGTGTCTTTGCTATCTGGTGTCCCATGACTTTCTGTCCCACTTCCAGCCACTTTTTTCTCCTGCCCTTCTCCCCAAGGTGAGCCTCTTCAGAGGCTTCAATAATCCCTGTGAACACAAACCCAGTCCTTGTGCTTCCTACCTTCAGGCACCCAGGATTAGTAGTCCTCAAAGACTCTGTCACCTCCCTTCCATCAATCCCATCATCCACTTTCTCACTGTCACCTTCCCACCCCAGGGATCAGCTGTTCCAATGCACTGAATTTGCACCCTGCCTGGCTCTTTGAAGCAAAATTGTGGGCCTCTAGTGATTTCTGTAGAGGAAGCAGGTGAGACTTCTTACTGTCTGCCCTCCCCTGTCCACTCTTTGGGGACAATCCCAGAGACTCCTGGCTGTCACCCCTTTTTTTCCCAGGCACAATAGCCACACCTGCTTCCTGAACTGGTCAAAGTGGTCAGTGCCAGACTTGAGGGGGCAGATAAAGGGAACCCTGCCTGCAGAAGGGTGGGAGTGATGGGAAGATCACGGGTCACAGGAGTAGGTCTTTGGGTGGACACCCATGGTTCCTGGCTTTGGATAGCCAGGGGTATAAGAGATTAAGGTAAAGAGGGTGGAGCTGACGGTTAGAAGAGGAGGCTGGAGGGGGATGGAATGGGCTGTGTGCACCTGCGCCCAGGGGGCTACAACCGCTAAATGGTGGAGGTAGGAGGCCGATTGGGGTCCAGTTTGCCCTCGGCTGATTTGCCCCTCCTATTCCTTATCTCCCTGCTCCCTTCCCTGTCCCCGCGCCGGGCCGAGTGGACGAGGCCATCAGGATTCCCCTGATTGCTTTCTTTTATGCCCGTGCTTCTTTCTGCAGCAAACGCCCGCTAATGCCTCCTTTATCACGGAATTAGGGGATTTAGGGCCGATCGCACAAAGGGACCCTCGATAGCGGCCGTAATCAAACGCCAATCGGCCCGATCTCGGGCGGCCAGGGAAGAAAACGAGCGCCGAGGATTAGCGCGGGTCCGGGCCAGGCCTGCGGAGATAGCATCGGCGCGGCTGCGGCGCTGAAGCCGCCAGGAAGGCCGGCCCCAGCCACGGAGAAAGGCCGGCTTAGCTTCTCGAGCAGGGGATTCTGAAACCATTAGGGGGGATTAACACCTGGGTTAATCTGCTTTGGCCGCTCAATTGCCTGCGGTGAATGGAGGAAACAGAAAACGTCTGGTTTGGAGGGACCTCAGGCCTGGTTAGCCCTCAAGTCTCAGTTTCCTCATGTAACTCTGCCAGGGCAGGTCCTGAGACCAAAAAGCAGGGATTCAAACCTTTCTAGGTCAAAGCTAACCCTGCCCTATAGGTAGACCTGCAAAGCTGGTGGGAATGGGAGCCTGGTCCCTTGTCCATCACCACTGCCAACTTTCTTGGGCTATCAGGGAACATAGCTCACCTTTCCTGCCCCAGGCCAAAGGAAGGACATTCCAGATCCTCCACTTAGCCATTTTACATCTGGGATCTGATTGTCCATAGTGGCTTGGGTTCCCCAGCAAAGTGTATACCTTTTCCTATTGTGCAAGACCAGGAAACAGACTGTAGACTGGAAGAGTGTTGACAGAGATGTGCAAAGAGCTGCCTGACACTATTGCTTGGCCACCTTTCCCTTGAAATCCCTTTTCAGGGTATAAACCCTGTGGGGCATTTGCTGACTAACTTCCCGCCAGGGCTGGCTTGATACCACCTACTACTTCACCTCCCTTTATCTTTAGCTCTCTCTCTCTCTATGTGGGCCAGGGTGGGGCTGTGCTGGCCATGGACTCCATAGGTCTCAAGCCCTTTGTCTCTGCTTTGGTTTTCTCATGTAAGGAGGATAGCTGAGCCAGTGAACAGTGGTATGGCCTACACTCACTGCTACCTTGTACAGGGACAAAATTCTACCCCTGTCCCCCTCTTGCTACTACTGAAGCCCCAGGTTAGAAGGCTACATCTGGCCTCCTGTTCCATGGGCATATGGCAAGACCACTATGTCTTATGTATGTTCAAAAGGGACAGCAGGTGGTTGGTCTGAAGCTGGTCAGGTAGACAGGATGTGGAGGGGTGTAATCCTAGAGAGGTTTATGGAGCCCTGCCAGTTCCCATTTCCCGGGCCCCATCTCTTCTAGGTGTCTGAGATCAGGAACATTGAAGCAAAAAGATACTGGGGTGGGGGTTGGGCAAAGTGTAATAATCAGGAACTCTCTAGGTGAGGACCTATGGAGGGGGCTCAGGGAAGTAGGACATAGCTGAGAGTCACAGTTCAGGCATACCCCAACTCCCTGCATGCCCATGGGTCAGGCAGGGAGAGAAAGGCGGTGAGAACACAGAACCAACTCTAGACAGGTGATAGTGGGACAGGGGGTTGAGGAGTGTCCCTGAAGCTAGCGTGGCAGGAAAGACTTTGGCAGCCTCCAGGGTGAGGAACCAGTCGTCCTGGAAGGTGCCATCAGAGACTCGGGAAGGTGGATAGCGGTGGCTGAACTGCATGCAAAGGCAGGGGCTTGCAATGATACTCAAGGACAGGGGTGGTGAAAGTGACCGTAAGGAGACCCCAGGGATCCTAGACCAGAAAAGACTGCCAGGCCACTAGAGCGCAGGTCCAGGATCTGCGTCTACCAAGGGCGTGTGCGCGACCCCGAGCAGGTGGCGCGCTCTCATGACGCCATCATCGTGCGCCGTTTAGCTTTCTACGCAGCCTGAAGGACTCTTTCTCAGAAGTAAACTGTACTCGGTGGTACAACTCTGTTATGCCTGTCCTCGAAGCCGGAAGTCTTATTCCTCTTTCAGAAAAGGACGCAAGCAGCCTCACGGTGCTGCCCTTCTCTGCAAGCCTAGATATTCGGGTGCCGGTGGTCCGCGCCAGTGCCCCACGCCCCTCACCACAGGCGACCGGCCTTCCGGTTTGGCGGCCAGTTCTTTCCTCGAGCATGCTCCACCCCAGCAAGCTAAGCCAGCGGATCACGACTGCGGGAATTTGATTTACCTTCCCGCATTACAGCTCCGGGAAATCTCCCGGGCACCAAGAAGAGAAGCGACCCACGAGGGGCGGCCGGCCTGGTACGGCCGTCTCAGCCTTGCACGCGAGGGCCAGAGTCTGGGCACCCCCAGCCGAGTTACCCCGTGGGAATTGCCCAGGGCTCGGTAAGCGCGTTAGGAGGCTGCGCCCCCCTTCCAAATAGTGAGTCGCGGGGATAGTAGACATTCGCGTAGAGCTGTGGAACGGAGGGTGACACGTTTCCTCGGAGATCACTTCAGGGGGGAAGTCCTTGTGGCCTAGTGGGGCGTTCCAGGACAGGTTCCTAGGTTTCGCTCTGCCAATGGGAGAGGATGAAGTGGGTGTAGTGCGTGGGTATGGCCCACCCAGCAAGGGAGACAACTGTGACTACAGTGTGATAAAGGGCATGCTGGAGGGTTAGGGCTTGACACAACCTGATTGGAGGAGAGTTGCTCTCAGGGATCTTCCAAGTAGGTGAGGGAGGAGAGGAGCTCCAGAATTACCCTAGGGGCCATGTTTATACATGTTTCTCAGGATTTTCTGTGGTTCTCCATTGTCCTTTCAGGTCAGTGCTCCCCTCTGCTTGCATCTCCATCCCTTGTGGTAGGTTTGTTCGGTCCCTGGCCCCAGATTTTGAGGCCTGGAGTTCTTCAGACACTCCAGTTTTGACCCCTTTACCTAAGACCCTTGTCCAAAAAGGTCTTTGAAAATACACAGGAAATAAAAGCTTAGTCAAGAAAATACTTGAGTACTTAACCAAGATTAAATATTTACTGTCGGTGCTGGGAGGAATACAACTCAAAAACCAGAATTTTTTGTTACCTAAAGGAGATGGACTAGGTACTAGGGATGTGGCTTAGTGGTAAAATCTTCCCTAGCTTGCCTTAGGCACTGCATGTGATGCGAGGATGGGGCATTTTTCTGGAGTGATTGGCTTTATTTTTGTATTAAGTTCTGTCATTCACCTGTATAGGAACATGGAAAACCCCAGTGGGTTCCTGTGAAGCACTAACAGAAATTTCAAGGAATTTGGGGTGTGGGAGCTGAAGGGTAACTGCCTGAAGCTTTAGCCTGGAGCAGGTAGGACACCTCTCCTGTTCCACAACAGTGAGGATAGGCTGCTGGCTGTCCTTCAGGTGTGTTACCCGCTCTCCTCTTGTCCTTTGTCTTGGGGGCTGGGCACAATCAATGGGGGTCAGAGTCTCCAGGTTTGTGTCAGGTGGTGGAAACTGGCTTAAGGTTGATAGAAGCTGAGTGTGACTTCTAGCTTGTCTCAGGCTCTGGCTGTGGGTAGGATTTGGTGACTTTGAAGTTTCCCCATACACCTCTGAAGTCATCACACCCAGCCACCTCCTGAGTTCTCTGCAACCTTGGCCTTGCCTGGTAGTTAGTGTGGGCAGGTGGAACTCCAAGCTAAAACTGGAACCTGCTTTGGCTCTAGAGAAACTTGATCATCTGCCCATTTCTCTTTCCTTTTGGTCCTATGGCTGCAAGGGCAGGCAGCGGTTCCAGCCCAATAAACCCCCTCAGCCTCCTTTCTAGCCTTCCGGATTGTGGTTAAATGCATTTGGCTCTCTCCAGATCTCTGCCTGCTCTATGGCTGCTCTCATCTGCTCACTTCTGTCAAGCCCAGACCTGTTTGCAGCTCTTTCCCACACATTGATACCCCTCTCAGGTCTCAGCTCTACAATTAGGGCTTCATTCTTCAGGTGATGTTTGACACAGCTTCACAGTGGGTTCCACCAGAGAAGCTGGCTCCTCCATGTTCATGCTGAAGGACTCAGACCTAGTTAACATTTCTGGCTTAAGGCATGTCTGGTTTTGAGGCCAGTGTTCCCTATGTGCATTGTGGCATAATCAAGAGGATCCTGGATTGCAGGGGAGTGGATGAACATCAGGCTGCTCCTAGGGATGGTGCCATAGCGATATTTACATAGGCCATCCTTCACTATGCTTCCAGCTGTGTTATCTGCCCTTTCCTTCCTGCAGGAGGGACAGGAATAGGACTCATGAAGGTGTATGGTCATTGGCTTCTCTGGGGGTCAGCTTGTATGAGGATGGGGTCTCCTTTGGGCAGTTACTGGGCTTTGCCTGCTCTAGGAGCTGCCTGGAACCTGAGAAGACAGCAAACAACCTTGCAACTCTAGGAAGAAATCTATCCTAGGTGAGAACTTAACTCTCCAGGAGGTATTGAGCCAAACACTTTATGGAGATGATATTTCAGTCTTACAATCCAATAAAGGCAAGTCCTTTTGTAATCCTGTTTCTCAAATTAGGAAATTAAGATTAGGTGAGTTGTCCAAGATCAAATTGCAAAGGTGGGGCCTAGGTGGATGTGTAATTTTGTGTCATCCAGCACTTATTTGGGAACAGGCTTGAGGGCAGCTTGTGCCAGACCAGCATTGCCCCTTCCCCCAGTCAAGCTGCTGAAGTCCAGAGCACATTGCCTGTGCTCCAGACACAGGAAGATCCTTTGTGTCTGGGCCAGCCCTGGTATCTGTGTGGGAGGTGGGGACAGCTACTGTGGGATACCAGGCTTTGCTGCCTAGCCCATTCTGTCATGGGACTTGGGAAATCTGTGACCATTAGGAACACATGGGCAGCACAAATCCTGCAGTGCAGGCATTGAGTGGCAACCTGCCTGAAGCTCCCCAAGGCCTTGTAGTCCCTCTGCAGCTCACACCCACACTTGGCCTGCAGATCTGCCTTCAGGCTTTATGCACTTTGCCACAAAGATGGTTTGATTTTCAGGGATCCAGAGATACATATTACAAGGCCACAGGAACCACGATTTCTTTCCTCAGAGGCTCTAGGGTGGGACCTATTCCTGTTTCTGAGCCAAATACCTGTTTAACTTTTCCCCTACTGAGGCACTTGGACAGGCCTTTACTTTCTGTCCCTTGAACAAGTAGGAGCACTCGTTGATCTTGTCCTGCCAAGGAGTCCTTGGCCAAGGCACGACTGTGGAAGGGCAGATGGGGCCATAAGGACTCTAGAATCAGAGCTCTGGGACCTGTGGTAAGGGACTTTGATAGAGATACCCTTGAGGTTCACTGAGTGATATGGGGTTAGGTGTCCAGAAGTCCCTGCCAGATAGCTGCATGGTCCCTATCTGCTCTAGGAAGCTGCCTACCACCCCAAGGAAAGGGCCTCTGCCTAGAGCCTTAGGGGAGCACAGGGTAGATGCCTCTGCCTCAAGATCCCTGTACTTCCCAACCAGCGTGAGGCTCATTTCATAAACTCAGTAGATGAGGTACTGTGTCACTGGCTCATGGCAGGACAGCCCTGAAACCCAAGGCTCACCCAGCCACATCTCCCTACGAGGGAGGCTCTGGCCTATCCCTCCACACTGACCACTTGTGACGTGTGCCAAGCCACATCAGGGCCTCATTGACACACCCATCAACTGACTTTGGGACCTCCGTCACTGGTCAAAGGAAGGGTGGACGCAGGCTTCTTGACCAGGCGCTGACCTCCAGGAGAGTTGACACTAGCTGTAGTCAGTCTGCTTTGGGGAGGGGGCACACTGGGCTTGGGCACTGCCTGCTGCAGTATCTTCTAGGGAGCAGTGGGCTTGTCCCTGGGGAGTCTCAGCCATTACTGCCCACTACTCACAACGTGGGCCCACAGATAAATGGATGCAGGAGCGGGAGGCTGCAACAGGATCCGGTTTATTCTGCCTTGGCAGGGTGGTCCTGAGAGTGGCGGGTGCCACCCTGTCCTGGGTGGGAGGGCCCGAGGGCCAGTTAAGGCCAGTGGCGGGAAAAGCAGGGGGCACACAGCCCCTGGAATGCGGTGAGTCCAGGCTGAGGCCTGGAGGCAGCTGTGGTAGGCCAGGGCAGGGTGCCCCTGCTGCCCAGGGTTGAAGGCACCGGACTGAGACCGGGCCATGGCTACGGGGCCGTGGACCCAGGCCACACAGGCACCTAGGGAAGCAGGTGCAGGGGTAACACAGAACATGAAACACAAGTACACTGCTCTCGAATAAGCACATGGACAAGTGGGCATAGATTCGCGGGTCAGAGTGACACCCGACAGTGGCCAGACTGGACAAGCAGACACAATGGCAGTATCACATACAGACCATAGGGGGAGACATAGCACTATGGAATACGATGGCTACCATGGCCACAGAACTCGGGACAGGAAGGGGGCCTTTTGGCACGACTGCACTGGAATCATATGAGGTGCAGGTAGTAGGAGGTGGCCTGGAACAGCCCCCATACCCACCCCCTGGGTTTAGTCTGTCTTCCACACTTTGTTGAGCAGCTTTACCACCTCATCATAGATGATAAACACGATGGCCACATCCAGACAGACCCGGCCCAAGCGGGGGACAGTGCCTTTGTAGAATCTGTGAGGGGGAGAGTATGAGGTTGAGGAGGTAGAAGACAGCATCCCTAGAGAGGATCTCTCTCAGAAACTGAAAGAGTCAACCCAGGGCAGGAGGGTACAAGACCAGGGAAGATGGGGATGGGTGCAACACCCCAGCCCTTCCTTTACTCACGCCCCGAGCCCCTCATTCTTCAGGATCTGCAAGCCACAGTCCCATGTGTTCCGGTATTTGTGTGCCTCTAGGCCCTGCAGGACACCAGTGGTGGGCCAGAGTGCTAAGCAGCGAAGCCCTGTTCTGAATACCCTTCCCACTTCCTCAGCTCCCTCTGCCCCCAACCTGCATCCGGGTCTTGATCACGTCCAGAGGTGTGTTCCCAAAGACACTGGCTGCGCCCGCAATAGCTCCAAAGACCCCGGTGATTAGTGGGTTCATAGGCTTGTTGGGGTTGTCCCCTGAATATAAGGTAAGGATTATAGTCACAGGATGCTGGGAAGTAAAGGGGTGCTAGGCTTTGAAGGCTGGGGAGGAGCTGGGAGCAGGGTCTATGAAAGAGGCCTTCTAGAGATAGCCTAAAGGGAGAAGTGAAGCTCACAGCATGTGTAGCAGGGATACTGGGGAACAGACATACCTCGGTACCAGTTGCGCAGGGAAGTCATGACGAAGAAGCGGATGGCTTGATTTGAGCCCTGCTTTAGCACAGTGGCTGTGAGACCCTGGTATGTCCCCTTCAGCCCTAAGAGCAGGCAGGAATAGAGTCACCCTGGTGCCTCCCAGGCCCCAGCTAGGGGTTTTGGAGTGGGTGTCACATGCGTGCCAAAATGGCAAGGCCCCTGACCCTGCTGAATGGCTCACCTTGCTCCCGTACAATCTCCCTAACCCCATGGAAGAATCCTCTGTACTTGGGGCTGGGAGAAGTCTGGTCGTGGATGAACTTCACCTGAGAGAGAGGAAAGCACAGGAGCTGGCTCCTGGCCACTGCCTGAAAGGCATACCTGCCCTTTTGCTAGCAGACCCAGATCCCCCCCAAATCAGGACAGAGCTCCCCATTTGGCAAGCAGTGCTGCCCTAGGGGCCTTATCCTGGGTCACCACCACAGAGAAGGACCCAGAAAACAAGAGGTACCATCTTGTGAAGGAGACTCTGCATTTGTTTTGTTTATAGAAATGGCAAAAATTATTTTTTTCACTTTGTTTTTGAGACAAGATCTCTGTAGTCCAGACTAGCCTTGAACTTGCTGTGACCCTCCTACCTTTGCCTCCTGAGTGTTGGGATGACAGTCATGTACCACCTTGCCTGGCTTTAATAATGTTTTTGTTTTTGGGATAGACAGCCCCCACAGGACATCCTTCCTGTCCTGCCTCCTCTTCCCAGCACCATAACCCTTCTTGGGTCCTCCCCACTTTCATAATCTTCTGTAAGATACTGGGCCTCCCAACCCAACCCCCTCCTCCATGAGAACTTCCGGCCTTGACAGTCTCCATAGGGTGCATGGTCACCACTGCCTCAGGGATCTTGTATCTCCTGAGACAAATCTGGTTTCTGTGCCAGGACCTTGCCTACCTTGATGGTCTCCATGGGGCACACGACCACCACGGCCTCAGCCACACCTGCACCCAGGCCGCACAGCAGCCCCCTAGTGCTATCTAGCCGTCCTTGGGCATCACGCATGTGGTTGCTGAGGAACTCAAACATTCCAAACCTGGGGGTAACAAGTGGGTAAGAAAGCATGCCATCAAAGCCACCCAGACCTCCCGCAGCCCAGGACCCAGTGGAACCTCACCTGACAGCTGCCTTGGGGATAGAGCCATAGAGCAGGGAGCTGAGACCACGGTACAGGCCCAGAACGCCATGGCTGCGAACCGTCTGTCGCACGCAGTCCCCTGCAACAAGGGATGGTCAGGACTCTAGCCCACTCCCAACAGCACCCTGCCACCCGCAGCCTCGTGGTCACACCCTACTCACCAATACCCTTATACCGCGGCGGATTCGAGCGCTCGTCCAGTTGCAGCTGAGTTTTCACGTACTCGGTCGGGAATGTGATACAGATCTCGATGCCACCCGCCAGGCCGCCTGCAGGAACCGGGTACCCAGGTTCTGAGACGCCCCCGACTGGAGGCCCCGGGCGCCGGCTGCAAGCACATCAGGCCCCTCCCCCGCCCCGGACTTTGCCCGGAGTCGCCTAACACCTTCACCGCTAGGAGGCCGAGCCGGGTCCCATTACCCCACCCCCTTGTCCCAAAGAGGCGTGCAAGAAGATTCACGGGGCCAGTGCACTGCGCGCGGCTGGAGACGTGGGCCGCACCCCCGTTACCCCAAGTCCCCAAACCAACCCGGAAGTGGGGCGGGGCCTCCGCCTCCCGGGACCACCCGGAAACGAGGCAGGGTAGGCGGGACAGGGGTCCAAGTCCCGCAGGGGCCCACCTGCCAGGATCGCCTTCCCGGGGTGCGTCAGCTTGGCTTTTCCGGTCGCTGGTGCGGCGGCCGCCAAAGGGCTGGGGACACGGGGGACGGCCATAGTGGGCAGGAGGCGGGGCGCCCAGCGTCGGCCTCGGGTCCGAGCCTCCAGCACTGGGCACTCAGTCCGTGGCTGCGGCGGTGGAGACCGGTTATGGTCCCGGGGGCGGGGCGGCCGGGTTTGCTCCTGAGCTCCGCCCAGCGTGGCCTGAGCCCGGCCCCGCCCCCAGCCCGCCCCGTGCAGGCCGGGAAACTGAGGCTGGGGCGGGGCACATGAGGCACGCGTCGGGGCGGTGCCGAAGCTCGGCCAATGGCCGGTGCCGGGCCCTGGAACCCCGTGAGCTCTGTCTTCTGAGGTGGCGCTTTGCGCCATTGGGGCACTGTGGGTTGTGGTGCAGTTTCCTTATGCCTGAGGCAGAGACGCGCCTGGGAAGTAGTAAACCTGGGATGTGCCCAGAGCGACAGGATCTCAGAGATCCTGTGCGTACCCTCCCCAAGACACCTGCGGACTCAGTGCCCATTACACACATCGGGGACTGGGTGAAGGCAGGGGTAATGAGTAACCATAGGGGAAGGCGGCAGGGGAGACCTACTGTCACCATCAGCAGCTGGCCTGCAGAGGGAGAAGCCCACAGTGAGCAGAG
Source organism: Tympanoctomys barrerae (assembly GCA_002564285.1). Classification (NCBI taxonomy): domain Eukaryota; kingdom Metazoa; phylum Chordata; class Mammalia; order Rodentia; family Octodontidae; genus Tympanoctomys; species Tympanoctomys barrerae. The sequence continues at coordinate 4,954 of NDGN011267465.1, read as the reverse complement.
ATCCTGCTGCCCAGGGTGGGGCTCCTCTCGGCCTCTCCCTGTGGTTTGGGTTTGGCCTTGGGACACCCTACAGACTGTGTGGTTATCACCCTGCTCCACTCCCAGCAAATGTGTTCAGGAAAAGACCAAAACCCAGCCCGGTTGCATTGTCCCATAGGGTTTTTCTGGGCACACACAGGTCCCGTCTGGGTACCCCAAAAGGTCCCAAGTTATTTTTGTACATTGCAGGGCACAGTGTATCAGCTCCTACCCGCACCAACACCAAGCAGAGAAGCTTTGCCTTGAGAAAATAGATTTTAATATTCATAATCAGCAGGAGGCTGCATCTTGTTAATGAGGTGTTCCTGCTGTGTCTGTGAAGTGGCTTGGAGGAGGAGCTTGACCCAATCTTGGAGTCAGGAGAGCACCCCTCCTTCTACATGCCTGGGAATCCTTGTAGACAAGTCCCTAGCCATGTCTGGCTCCAGCCAGAGGCCCTACAGACAAGGAACCACCTCCCTGCTGGCACCTAGTGTTGTTCTTCCTCGGCAGTCATCTATTTTGGCCTCCCCAGGCTTTTCAATAGCTCAAAGGTGGCATCAGTAGGCTTCAGCAAAAATAAATAATGTCCAGGTGTCCTGCCTCCCAGCTGAGGTCCTCTGTGCTTCTGGAGTGCCATGTTTCTTGGAAGGGTAATGTCTTGGTAAGAAGGGATGTGAAGACTCAGCACCCACTACACACTGAAGCCATACACAGGAGGCTGGGTGAAGGCAAGAGTGATCCAGTATCAATGGGGGAAGCTGGCAGGGGCTGGGTGGCAGCAGGACCAGCTGTTAGCATCAGCTGCTGGCCTGCAGAGGGAGAAGCTCACAGTGAGCAGAGCTCCTGCTGCACAGGATGGGGCTTTTCTCTTGCTTGCTGTGAGTAGCTGGGGGCCAAAGGAGCCCCCAGGGTTGGTGGGTCCAGCTCTGATTAGGCCCAGCCTGAAGCACAGGGAAAGCAAATATCTGGAGGAAGGTGGTGGAGTAGGTGCATTGTTGTAGGGCTGGCCAGAGGCTAAAGAGTGATCGATTCCCAAATGGAACACTTACTTAGCTCAATCAGATGAATCTCATTCATGCCCATCAAAATCTAAAAAAAACCCCAAACATATTGACATTAATGGCTCAGCTGGTATGCTGCATGCTCATGCTACCCCCTCAGGCCTGTGACAGCTCTGCAGTGTGTGCTCAGGACCCAACAACCTCTCTGCTTCACATCCAGGCCATTCCAGGCAGGCTCTTAAGTGCAAACAGCTTCCAGCAAAAGCAAGCAACAGCTGTGCTACCCACAGATGAACAGTAGGACACAGCAGCGGGGCAGTGGACAGCCCTGCATCAGAAGACACAGGCCCTCAGAACACGGAGGATGCTGGGCGCGCCAGTGCTCCTGGACATACTGACCTTCATACCTGGGAGCCACTAGGGCTTACCCACCCAATCTATCTCCATCTGAAGCCTAGTCAAGGCAGGGCAGAAAAGTGTGAATTCCTCTAGTCTTCCCTGCCCCAGGGTGCCACCTACCAAACATTAGTGGGGTGGGCTCCCCAACATGCTCCTCTTCCTTGAGCAGACTCTCTAAGGCATTCAGTTTGTCAACCTGTAAGAAGTGGGAGCCAGTAAGCATCTATCCAACAGAAGATAGCTCAGGCTCTAGGTGAGCATGGAACAGGAGGCTTGAACACAAGGGCCTGTAGGACAGTTCAGAGCTAACTATGTGCACAGGGGCAGACTCACAGTGGTCTAGTCTATACTCCTAGTCTATACTCCCCTACTCTATACTCCATTGCAGGAATGCCACAATGAGGTGAAGGCTTGGGATTTTGGGCTAAGATGGAAGAGGTGGCAGATCCCTGTTGAAGACTCAGCTGAAGTTCCAGTCCAGCAACTTCCTGGTGGGCCTATGATCTGCAGGTATACCAGAGCAAGCCTAGTCTTCCTCTGGACACAGGGATACCATCACAATGCCCTCTTCATCATGACTGGAATCTTGTCTGGCTCTGGCAGAAACAGGTTTTGGGGCAGGGGGTAGACAGCAGTGGGGAGCTACCCCTAGAGCTACCAAGTGTCTGAAAACTCTGGCTAACCCTGAGTTAGCTGTTGAGCTGCAGTGCTGTCCAATGTGACAATGGTTATAAACACTATTAACCACAACAGTACATGAGCCCCAAAATTTATAGGGGTGTCTCCTCTTGGCCCAAGCCCTACAGAGTGACATCTCTGAGGTGTGTGTTCCCCTTAGAACCTCTTAACTTATAGACCTCTACTGCCATGGAAAGTTTCAAGCTACACCTGTCCTTCTTAAGCAGGGGTTCCAAGAGCCAGCACTTGCAGGTCAACACACTGCAAGGAAAGGAAAAGCAGCTCATTTGGGGATGTGCAGTTCCTGAGCAGGCCCCACAACGCATCCTTTCTATGGGGAACTACTGTCTATTGTGGTCTGGGAAAGCAAAGAGCCTTCTAAGCCCAACCGGTCTGTGTATCCTGCCACTCAGGCCAGGCAGTCAATACTACCCTGAAGGTTATCAGGGAGCCTCATACTCAACATGCTATGGGGTAGGATTGGGTCACACTCTCCCATAGTGGGGTGATGGCCCTGAATGATTTCTCAGGTGGCTCTCACCAAGGATTAGGCAGCTTCCAATGGCACTCTAGAAATCAGGCAGCCCAGAGCCACCTTGTTGCAGTTTTTGTGTGAGCTCACACTGTCCTAGGCTTTCTTCTCACACACCATGGCAAGAAACCTCAGTAGGAGGCTTGTAGAAAGCTTGGTGGTTTGTTAGGCTTGGTGTGTGGGTAGAAAGGCAAGAAGGCACTGCTAGGTGGCAGGTAGGTAGTTGGCTTTTCCAGAGTGCTACAAACAACAAATTGGGTCAGATGACACAGATCTCTGGACAGTGGCTGAAGCTAGATCCCAGAGACTTTTAGGACTTTGATACCCAGGAAGAATTTTAATACCAGATACTGTCATCTTGATAAGGAAGGTAAAACCACCTCCTCCACTGCTGTTGCAAAGAGCCAGCAGTGCAGTAACATCTGTACCAAGTGTTAGGCAAAGAAGGTCACAACCCAAAGAGCCAACAACAGCTGTACCTTGAGACTCCTGGATGCTCCGAAGGCACACAGTCTGGCCCACATGGAGCCAAATAGGCTGTGTGCTGGAGGATCCAAGGAGTGCTGGCACCACTAGTCAGGGCTGTCAGCAAGCAGGCTTAGTGTAGGAGAGCTGCTGTGAGCAACAAGTGATCAGTTTTATCTACTGCCTCTGCAGTGGTTTTCTAGCAGGTAGAGAAAAATACTGTACAAAAAAACCACTTGAGCATGGATGGAAGAGGCCATTCCTGAAGGCAGGCCAGGACTTGTTGGGCAACCTAGGCTGGCATCAAGCAGGCTCACCACCTGGGCCCAGTAGGCTCAGAGCCAGGGTCACTACCAGGGATGGGCAGTGCCACATAGGGTCCAGGACTTACTTTGCTAATGTACTCCCTCATCACCTGGATGAAGTAGGGCATGGCAAAGTTGATGAGGTTGTGTCTCCAGGCCAGCTCAAGCACTACATCTGGGTGAAGCAGGTCATAGCAGGTGAAGAGAGAGGCTGTGAAGCACTCTCGCTTGCCTTCCTCCAGGAACCACTGCAACAACTTCTCCACAAGCTCAGGATCACGTGACTCTGCAGCGTGTTGTATGGCATCCTGTGATGAAGGCAAATACACAGCATGGGCTACACTGTACGGCAGAAGCCTTGAGCCTGCAAGTGGTTGGGTATGCAGCAGGGCCCGGTTCCTTCGTTGAAGACTTTGATGCAGTGTGGTCACAGATGTCTGCTTCCAACTGGCTAAGGCAGTCCTGGCTGGTCTGTCTTCAACTTTGCCTAAAATGAAGACCTCTTTGTGTTCTCTCCCCCTTGGACCTTGGCCATTTCCAGATTTCCTGTGCTCCACACTGAGTTTAGATGCCTAAAGTGGCTTCCTAGACCACTTGAAGGCTCTAAGAGACGTTCTCAGCTAGTGTCCCTGCTCTAGTTGCATGGAACCTTCCCCTTCTCTCTTCCTCATCATAACCTGGTTTTCTCAGTAACTCTCAAGAGTTGCTCTGGATTGTTAATTGTCTATCTCTCCTCCCAGACTATTGCTGTGGCTATCCCCTTGCCACCTACCCCAGCATGCTACAACTTCACTGCCTGTGGTTCAAGTTCTTTACCCACAGGCATAGAGAGGCCCTGGCCTTCACCTGCCTCCTGCCTGGCCTGTCTCATGTATGTGGCACCTCACTGTGCTCAATCTGATTACACACCAATCTTCAAGCTGATGCTGTCCATTTTGCTTTTATCTAACTCTTCTGCCTTCTAGAAATACTTTTTCCTATTGTCTCTCCCCAGTGAACACACTGTGACACTGTGCATTTCCAAAAGAATTTATAAGAGGTTCTAATCTTGCTCCAGAGCAGGATCGTCCAGACAGCAGTGCTGACACTTGTAAGGGAATCACCTGAACATCAGCATCATCTTGAGCACTATCTCTGGCCTCTGTTACCTAGTGGAGCACCATACTCCCAGTTGTGACAAATACATGTTCCTTAGGAGCCAGAATCATTCCCCTATAGGCTCAGGCACTTTCTATCTTCTGGATTGTCTTGTTTCATGTGCTCTGAGGGGATCACTGGCAGTGGGAGGTTGGCCCCTAGTAGTATATATACTACTGCTTGCTCATCACTGTCTAATGGTAAGGAGGCTCTGTATTCATGTCCCTGAAAGGTATAGGGACAGACAGTGGCTGTGACCAGAGGGCCAAGATGTGTCTGAGTTCTACTGCTGCCTCCCAGGAGCCAGGTCCTAGTACCTTCTGTGTACTAGTTTCAGAGTCTCAAAAGCATTTCTTTTCTTTCTTTTTTTCTTTTTCTTTTTCTTTTCTTTTTTTCTTTTTTTTTTTTTTTTGTGG
>NDGN011267432.1:0-13446 GCA_002564285.1 Tympanoctomys barrerae | reverse complement strand
GGCACCTGACTGGGAAGAGCTCTCTGTAGTGGTCTCAAAGTGCTGCTGGGCTGTGAGACAAACCATGACCTCTGGGGCTGTATCCAAAGCCACACACTCAGAGCAGGCAGAGCCAGCTCTGGTGAATAACACAGCCAAGGGACTGGGCCAGGGCTGGGGCAGTGGGGCCCCTGTGGTGGTTACGATGGTGACTCATGCTTCTTTATGGTCCCCATTATTCCTGCTACTCTGCAGAGCCTAGGGAAGGCGCTAAGAAAACCTAATGATTAATTGTTTCAGGTTGAAAGAAATGCACAGCAAGCAGTGCACACCACAGACGCACAGTCTAGGGAGTTTTCACACAATGAACGTGCCTATGTGCTCAACACAGGGTGATAAATGCCTGCCCGCACCCGCAACCATTCCCCTCAGGGTCACCTCAGAGGCTTCACCCTGAAGCAGCCGCTGCTGTGTGTGGCCTCCATTCTGGAGCGCCATGTGCGTGGGATGCTTCCACCCTGTGTGCTGCTGGGGCTCGCCCAGCACCCCTCCCCCATGTGGTTGCAAGGACCACCTGATCACTTGATGGGGGACATGTGAATGAGGGTGACTGGTGCGTCCTGCTGTTGGGGCTCTGCCTCATGGATGTCTGGCGAGGCAAGTTTATCGCTACCCTTCTAATAGCGAAGTTCTCTCTGCCTTTGGATTTGAGGCTCAATCTAAGATCAGCCAATGGTTCTTGGCTAGTATACATATTTGAAACATGCATATTAAATATTTAGCACACATGTTTAATCAATCATCTTTTACAGCTTGCATTCATGATGCTTCCCACAGCATCTGTGGCTAACGGGGAAACTCCAAAGCTTACCTGTCGATGCTCATTCTTCTTGTAGATACAAACAACAAACCCCTCCCCGCCACCCCTGCATGGGAAAAATAAGTCCAGGAACCAGGCCGCATCCCCAGGGCAGCACATTTTATAGACGGAAACTGCAACAATTGAAGGACATTAGGCATTTAAGTGACTTATCAGGGTCAGAAGGATGAGCAGGAAAAGGATTTGTAAAATCCAATACCCAATAGCTGTGTCTGACTTTCACAGAAAAATCTTCTCCGGTACAAAAAGAAATAGAGCAGGCATATTTAAATCTCTGTGGCCTTCAGGGACCGTAGAGATTCTGCAACTTCTGCCTTCAAACCCAGCAGTCAGGTGGTGGGTGTGACACCTGCATCTCTCTGCTTTGTGAGACACCGGTTCAGTGTACTCAGGACCGACTGCACCCCAGGTACTGGGGGAAGAAGGCCAGGTCAGGCAAAATCCTTCCAGCAAGACTTCACAGCAGGAAACAGCACAGACGGCATCGTCAGTGAGGTCTGGGACGTCTTCCAACAGCAAGTGGTCCAGGCAAGGGAAGAGGACCAGAGAAAGGAAGCAGAGAGGAAAGGCAGTCTAAGGAAGGGCTGGGATGGGAGAACAGGTGGGGGCATGATGGGGAGAGCATGACGACACGAGAGATGAAAACCCACAACTGGCTTACAAGCTGGCAAACAGGACTTAATAGGGACAAATGCATTGGACATGCTTATCTAGGTTATTTACTTTTTGCTACTTGGAGCAACACTCATGTATAAATCTGGTGTTTTCTTATCAATCCTTTCAGAAAATCAAATTTAGATAGCTAATCTGTAAGGCATATTTCAGTCCCAAAATGGAACACCTTGCTGTCAGGAAACGCCTTTCTCGGACAGGTTTCAGGCAGATATATTGTTCAGGAAAGTCACCTACTCAGGGACAGTATAGGGTGGAGCAGGAAATTTTAAAAAGCGCCCCCAAGACAAATGAAGTCAAAGTCCTGCAGACGACCATGAGCTTCTGAGGCATGGGGCAAAGAAAACAGGTAGCAAGAGAGAGGTGTGGCTGTCAGAGACATGGACTGGGGCTCCCAACCTCTTCTTTCCAAAGTAGCTTTTTCTTCTATAAACCCTGTCCCTAGGGCTGGCCAGATAGCTCAGCAGACTGAAGTGCCTGCTTAGGCAGAGCGCAGTAGCCGGGGTTCAATCTCTGGCGTGCCGCACGGATCCCGCCAGTGGAGCACACTAAGAAGGCAATTGAGACTGGGTGTGGTGGCATGCTCCTGTAATCCCAGCACTTGGGAGGCTGAATATAGGAGGATCACTATGAGTCCAACCTGTGCAGTGAGATCCTATAGGCCCTGCAGATCCTGCAGACCCTGTACTAAGTACAGGAAGAAAAAAAAAATTAAACCGTGTCCTTGCAGGATTCCAAGTGTTTCCTCAGGAAGTGCACACACGCACTCACACTTGCCTTGGGGCTCCCATGGTGAGCCCACTGCAGAGAAGTTTTCAAGATGTATCTTATTAAATGCCCACAGCAAGTTAGTGAAGGTGGGGCTATTGTTACTTCCATCTTATCAATGCTGAAACAGGATCTGAAGTCTGAGCTGTACACAAGGGCTGTGGGTGTACCCAAAGTCACAGCTCCCAGCTCTGAGCATCACAGCGCTACACACACAGCCCGAGCCAAGGGCACCACGCATCATAGGTGTGGCCTCTCTCCTGGACATCCTGGCTGCTGTGTCCCCTAGGCTGCCACTCCCAAGGTTGTGCTTGATGCTACGGCAACCAGTCTGCCAGGGTGCTCTAAGGTTAATGTTCCACAGGAGCCCAGGGAAGTGAGATCCTCCAGCCCTCCCCAGAGGCCCACAGAGCTCCAATAAGCCCATGACTTTCCATCTCTGTTAGGGGTCACTGGCCTCTTCCCTTCCCGAAGGGCATCCAGATCTCCTGTGGAAGAAATGCTCTGGCAGCTGGTTCTGTGGCTAACCTAGCACAGAAGTCTAGGTCCCATGATTTTTTTTTTTTCATGATGTCACAGAATGGACACATCATAGCCAGAGCTAGTGGAGCTGCCACAGGAGTCTGGTGGACTAAAGGGTGCTCCATGTTGTGTAGCCACTGACGCAGAGCATTTTCAAGAGGGAGCTGGGGTGGGGCAGCTGTAAGACAGACAGCCTCTGGTGTCCGTCCATTCCAAGGCTGGGAGTTGATGAGTCCATTTGCTACAACAGACATAGTCATTTTCTACTGAGCAATACAGTTCACAGACAGCAGTCCCCAGGACATGGGCAGGTGGCTGGCACCCACTAGTGGGACCAGAAGAAACCTCTGGAGAAGACCATGGCCAAGCTCCTCTGGGCTGCTGTAGTCAGGTCAGGGCATCTGGCCATAGAACTCCTCTTGCACGAATAGGCTGATCTAGGAGGCTTTTGGCTGTTATGCTTCAGACTGGACAGAGCATCCTCCTGATCAGCCCCAGCAAGCATCAGGCTGGAAGGTTCTCTTCCAAACCCCCATCTATGCACAAGCCAATCTTTAAAATTCCAACAGCATCTCAAAACATAACTAAATATGATTAATTTTCTGAACCCAAACACAGGCTAATATGGCCTACTGGCTGTGTTAATGAGTTCTGAAAGGCAAAATACACTCCCTCAGGGTAATTCAGCAGAATTCAGTCTATTTTCATTTTTTCCCAGATGCAGCATGTTATCTGAGGCTTCTGAGACTGAGCTCCAAAAGACAGTGTTGCTACATGCTGCTTTACATTAGATACTCCTGATGAAGGTCTGGTTCAGGTATGACCTATGATGAAATTTCAGTCAGAGCTCTGGCTGAAAAGTATGCTTTGAAGTTAATGGAACAACTGGGCAAAATATGACCTTTCAATCACCTCTGCTAGGTAACTTTCCTTTTTGACTCTAGGTTCTGGAGGAAATGCCAGTCTGGTCATAAGTACTGACAATGGGCTCTCCAGTTCACCCTGGCAAAAACCTCTGCAATAAGCAGGGAATTTTGGTGTGGCTCCTTCTACCTTATAACTCTTGAAAGAAGGGAGGGTTTGAGCCTAGAGGAGGAGTGGAGCCTGATGCCAGCAAACAACGTGGACAGGGAAGCAGGGTCAGAAGGTGCAGAGATTGTGCGGGGAACCACAGGGCTGCAAGCAGAACGTGGAGGCCTTAATTCTGGCTTTGGGTCTGAGGGTGCTTTGTATGAGCATCTCCTAGTCCTGCGCAACCCTGCAGGTCACATTTAGGATAAGGATGACCCATTGAGTGTCTGTTAGGATTTGTGTCTAGGTGTTCCCCTAAAGCCTCATGCAATCACTGGGGGGCTTCTGGAGTTTGTGATTACTGTGGGTGTGGGTGCTGCACCTGCCATGGGCAGGTAATCTGCATCACAATGTGAGGAGGGGAGAGAGGCTGGCTAGCTGCCTGAGCTGCTGCCCCTCCCTTTGCTCTTGCTGTTTTTCTGCCACCATGAACCTGTGCCAGGTGCCACTCTGCCTTAGAGCCAGCTGAGTATTGACGAAAACCTCTACTGTAAGCTAAACAAGCCCTTCCTTCATTTGGGGTGTTGGATATATTGTCCCAGCACCGAGAGAAGAGCAGCTGAGTGTCCTTTGTTTGCAGATGAGGAAACTGCGATTCCCAACAAGCAGTGACTTAGCCAAGGTCAGTGGCCATGACAGGCAGAGGTGGTGACCTAAGATCACCCTTGAGGCCCACGCCCTTAAGCCTGCAGCACAGAGCGGCTGTCAACACCACGCTTGAAGAGGCTCTCAGGGTCTACCTTGTATCCCAACCACACAGCCTGTACATGCGTGTGAGAACGAGGATGTGCAGAAGCATGGGAATGACCTCAGCCTCCTTATTGCCTGGCTCCCTCCCCTCGACTTTAATTAGCAGGGAAGAAAGCTGTGGCCATTTCATGTTATGAGAAAGTTTCTGTTTTAATAAGCCTGTGCCTCTAACTGCAGCCCTGTGCTCCTTTCATGTGGAGCAGCTGGGTCATCCTAATGATTTTCCCAGCCACCTCACTGTTGTGGAACCTTCTGCATTTTACAAAAATTTAACATAAATCTATAATTTAATTTAAATGGATAGAAATTATTATAATTGAAATGTTCTTTAAAAATGTAATGGGACCTCATCTGCCTCTCCACTGTGACATATTAACAGGAATAGAGTTTCTCATTCCCAGAAGTCATTAGCCATAGTGGCAGCTTCAAGACAAATACCAATCGAGTAAGACCTAGAGGCTTCATTTACCTGGCAGCACTCGGAAAGTTCGTCGCTGACTGATGAGGTCTGAAGCCAGATTGGTTCTGAATGGAGATGCCCTGAGAGGTTTCCAGCCCTGAGAGGGGTCGAGTCACCACTGGCTACGTGTTGTGGTGCTGTGCATCCATCTAGTGGACTCAGTCCAGGCTCCCAGTTCTAAACTCACACAAATTCTAGTCTGAACACTTCTTGTAGGCTTTATTGAAATCCTAAAAATGGGTGGCACTGGATCAATTATGCAGGGCTCACTTCTCAAAAGGCCCTCAAAAGTGCCCCTCCACTCGGGTGAAGTTAGGACAGTCTGATTCAGGTGATTCAGGCATCCTTCATAGGAACTGTCTAGCTACTCTTCCTAAAGCGGGATGCCAGGCCTTGGTGAGATCGTGCACAACCTCTCACCACAAGCTCATGGGCCAGCTATGCATCGCATCCTTCAGGATCACTCCTCGCTACTGCTGTGAGTGCTTTGCTTCCACTACTGAAATATTACCATTTAAGGATCAACTCAAGGTTTGATTTTTAGTGACTCTTCTCTCTGACGGCATGCATGCACCCAACCAACTACATAATCAGGCCTTTCTATTTGACCGAGCTGAGCAAGGCACTGGTGATTCGACATTGAATAAGATTTAATTTGTTCTAGGTAAGTTCCAGTCCTGCCAGAGATATAGAGTGGAAAAGCAAGGAAATACAGCTTTAAGAGAACAGGAAGAAGGTATTCATGGATTACACAAGAAAGACATCTACCCAGTCCTGGAAAACATCAAATGTTTTTCAAACCAGAAGGGTAGGAATCAAGCAGGCAAAGGCACCAGAGGGCAGATGGCAGCCATGAGCTGGGTGGAGAGCAGCTTTAAAGCTTGGAGGTAGGAAGTGGAGTTCTAGGTGCTCACTAAGCCTGCAAGACTGGGCCAGGAACCACATGGACATGGGACCGCTCTGTGGGCGCTGGCTGCCAGTCCTTGTGCAGGGATCCCAGGCACTGTGAGCTGGCTCTCTCTCCTTGACAACAGGAAGTCCATCCAGACCTTCAGTGAGTCTTTGCTGTCATGCATTGGCCCAAGCAATGATGAGAAGGATGCTAGAGTATCCAGGCGTCTACAATTAAATGCTAATTCACAGATACTTCTCCTCCCAACACCTTTTCAAGGGCACCCTGAACCAACGAGCAACTCTATTTGAACCTGCAGGGTGAGTATTTCCATGGGTTTCTTGCAGTGCTAACTTATGCACATTCCTCCTGTTTTTATGGAGCCACGTCATGGCCAGGCAAAGATTTTCATACAAGATAGGATCAGCTATGTGGGACTCATAGGTTAGGATGCCAAAATGAATGCTGTTATGTAGGTCCTCAGATGTTGTGGTTTAAATAAGAAGTATACCCCAAAGACTCTTGTACTGAGGACTTCATCTCTAATGCTCAGAGGTGGGACCTACACCAAAAAGGCAGTTGGATCATGAGGGCATGACCTAACCAACTGGTTAATCCATTCCTGACTTCAAGATAAATGGTTATTAGGCAGTGGGGCCCAGCTGCAAGAAGCAAGTAGCTGGGGGTGCCCCTCTGAAGGGCACCTCCTATCCCTAGTACCTTCCTTGCTCAGCTCTCTTGCAGTTTCCTGGATGCCATAGTGAGCAGCTCTCCCCCACATCCCCACATCATGCTCTTTTATCATGATGTTCACATTCACCTCAGACCCACAGCAATGGAACTAGGTGAGCATGGGCTGAAATGGCTGAAACTGTGAGCCAAAATAAACTTCTCCACTTTTACACTGTTTTTCTCAAGCATTTTATCAGAGGGATGGAAAGGTGACACATCATAAGACACAAAAGTAGCTTCCTGCCCAACCCACCCCATTTACCTATGACACACAGCCCTAGGAATCAGCAGTCAGCACATGCCATAACCAGTGCAGGTGGCTCTCTTGGTTTCATTCTCTGTCCAGAGGCCCAACACCAGCGCTCCTCTCTCCTTCAGAGCGTGTGGCCAGCTCAACTTAGGCAGCTGACCAGTGGGACGTTCTTAGACTGAGATCCCCTGGGGATGGGTAGCTGCCAAGAACAGAGTCCCCAGTATGCAGAAGGTAGTATCACAGTCCCTTGGGGTCAGCCTGGTGTGAATGCCAGCCAGGGCACAGGCACTGGGAGAACAGGCAGCGGGTCTGCTTGGCCTCATAGATCACACTGTAGCCTCAGTGAGACAGCACTGCTCACCAACAGTGTGCAAACAGCTGCCAGGGCAGACCTTCTATCAGCTTTCTGTAGCTGCATAACACACTACTGAAGCTTTGTAGCTTAAAATAATACCCATTAGTAAGTATGTAGGTCAGTAGTCAGGAGTTGTGCACAGTGTAGGTGGCACTGGCTGTGTTCATCTTTGCAGCAAAGAACTGCTCTCAAACTCAAGTTGTTGGTCAGATGTAGCTCTCTGTAACAGTGGTGCTGAGATTCCACTTGGGGTCCCCTTGCCCAGCTGGGAGCTGCTCCAGCTCCTAAACACTACCCATATTCTGGGCCCTGGCAATCATAGACCCCCTCATGCTTTGATCTTCTACACTTCTTTCTGCTATAGGCGAGAGAACATTGATCTTAAAGGCCTTCTGAGATGAGATTAGACATGCAGGAGTAAGCTCACTTTGCCTTATCACAGCCTGTGACCAGAGGAGCTGGATCTCACATCATACTCCTAGGCTCTATATGCACCCGGGGTGAAGGTCACTGGAGTGAGCCGCAGACCTCTCCCATGCACAGAACTGCAGTTAGTCCAATGCTGGTCCAAGCTATAATTCAGACTATAAGGCACATGGCCAAGAGAGGCCACAGCAGAGCAGATAACAGCTGTAAGAGAACGCAGGCAAATGGAATCCACACAGATCCAGCCAGCCACTCAGCAGCGTGGCCTAGGCTCTGAGGCTGAGTGTGCGCCCTCCTGCCTCCCACTCACACCACAAGCTGTGTGCCTTGTGGGCTGTCCGAGGTGCCCTGCAGCAGCCAGCATCCTCTGACATGTCCCTCACATCTAACTGGCTTCTAAACATGTAAAATGTGGCCAATGCAACTGAGAGATGCTATTTTAAAGTGTTTACCTTGATAAAAAAAAATAAACATATCTATGTGGAACCTGGACACTTTCACAGGGTGACTACTTTACTCAGCAGCACAAGTTCACACTCTGGGTCTGCACCACCCATGTCTTCTAATGGTGAGTGCTGAGCCCAGAGCATGTACTAATACTTCTGCTTTTAAATATGTTTAAATTTCATTTTTAAATGATTAATGCTTCCACTTATCAAAAGTTTAATATATACACACAAGTTGAAAGAGAACTCTTTGTGTGTGTGCATGCACATGTGGATATGTGTGTATTCCTACAGTAAAGTCTCTCTTTCAATTCAGCCCTACTACCCCAAATCTCTTCTAGTATGCCACAAATTTTATAATTAGTTCCTACATATTCCAAGAGCATTTTATAGTATTTAAATAAGTACACATAAAGCTGCCCCACTTCAACTTACACAGAGACACAATCTTTTGTCCTTTACTTTGTTCACTTAACAGTTTCTACTAAGACTATCCTTCCCAAGTAGAACACTTCTCACTCTGAAATTGAACCTAGCACACTACTAATGAATATGTAGGCTGTTCCAATCTTTTGAAGTAGCTCAAGAAGAATTTAAACTAAACAATGGAGAGGATTTTTCAATAATTCTTCACAGGATGTATATAAGTAGTTATCATGATATCTGCTCAACAAAATTTATTCAATAAAACAATGAAGAATATTACAAATAACATTATAATAAACTTATGTTTTGGCAAGTATGTACGAGTACCTGTAAATTCCCAGAACAGAGTTTCTGAGTTGAAGGGTATGTACATTATCTTTACTTCTGTTGGATAAGGCCAAATTGTCCTTCACAGGCCTCATACCAATTTATCGTCTCTCTACCTCTCTCCAGTGATGCTGCAGAGGAAACACTCAATGTTTCTGTCTCACCAGAGGCTCAAGAGTCTGAAAATTCCTTGGAAGGTCACCTAGTCCTTTCTCCTGTCCTCATAAAATCAGCCATGTGGCAGCTGAGGAATCTTAACTAAAGCCTTTGATTCATTAACACAGAAAGGAACTACAGACGGCAGAGGTAGATGAGAAAAACCTCCATTGTCATATAAACATTCTTAAAGATATTGTTCTGATATATTCACCCATCCCATCTAGGCAGGACTGTGTCAAGACTGAGTTTCTTAATGTGCAGAATTCCCAGTATCATTTAAAGATAACCTTTGTCCAAATGTAGGATCTATTTTCATTCCATATAAACAAATATTAGGAACAAGATCACAAAGAGATGAAGCTAGTCACATAAAGGAAGCTGACTGGGAAAGTGGACAGTTTGTGAGGCTGCTGCCCCAAGGAGCCCTCTTCCTGGGTTCTGTCCTTATGTCCCTAGCCCCTATGATCAAAGACAGGTGATGCTCTGGCTTGCTGCAGCCAACAGAGGGCACCGCCCCACCAGGTGCAGTCCTCGCAGCCAGGAGCCGAGGGCTGCTGCACAGTGGCCTGACCTGACCCCTCCTGGAGGGGGTGATGCATGCCTGCTGAGCCGCGCCCAGATCCAGAGCAACAATCATAAGCACTAGATTTCGGAATAGTTTATTACACCCTGACACATAATCAAAATATGTGGGATGAAAACACAGTAAGAGATGAAGGAATAAATGAAATTAGTCAAGGAAGAATGAGAAAGTTTCTTTGGCTTTTATTGCCATGACTAGATATAAAGTAATGCTCCCGTATACACGTCATTCGCTTGCAATGCTGTATTTTGTTTAGCATAATTTTGCACAAGGATGGCCTTCTTTTCCACCACCTGCTTTACTACCCCAGCTTTTAAAGTAAATAGTTGAGCAAGTAGTCATCATATGAAATATGGCATTTACTTCTGGATGTTACAGACAGGTGTGAGAACTTACAGTTAAAATTCATCAGGGTGAAAATGTTAGTCTGTGATTACAGAATCAGAACTATTCATTATAGCTATTCGGAGAATCTTCTTTATGAGTTTAATGACATAAGCATATTGTATTGAATTATTATGGTACTGCATCAATTGGATTCATAAATTTAATATACTTAGTCTGGTTCACCCATTCTAATAAAATCCAGCAAGCTTTAAAAATTTTACAAGGAATATGTGTTTAAAGTCCATGTGATATTCAATTTTTACAGGTTGACATTCTTGCTTTGGATATTAAATAGTTTTAACGATCATGAAGACCCAGTCTGGAGGAGGATGCAGGCTTCTGGCAAAACCTTCCAGACAGGTACAGCAGAAAGATCCAAAGCTGCCTGGACAGTGAGGATAACTGACAAAGCCATCCTGCCTGCTCAGCTCACTGAGGGAAAGAGCATCTGTGAAGCAGAAGCAAAGGCACGCAGAGCTGTGGGGAGGTTGGGGCAGCTTCCAGGGTGCTGTGACAGGAGCCACTTTCTACATCACTTGGATGAAGCAAAATAGTTGGAAGACTGGGGAGAAGAAGCCCAGTGTCCAAGGCTCAGTGTAGGCCACAGCCTTGGGGCCATGCTTGGCTCTGGGTGAGGGGCTGTAGCAGGCTCAGAGTCCATGCAGAAAGACTCGACTTTGCAGCCAAACAGAAACCCGGAGATGCTCCCCGGCCTGTCAGGAGGTCAGAGCACATTGTGAGCAGCTTCTCAGGCACTCAGTGCTTTGCAGCTCCCATGCTGGTCGGGAGACAGAATAGCACAGTGGTGTGGAGGGAGCCCCTCACTCCCCTGCACCCCACTGTCCTCATCTGATTATAGCAGCTTCCTTTCAGGATTAGAAGATTAAGTGAGATCCTATCCATGAAGTGTTTGGGATCTAAAGGATGGTATTCACATAGTAAGTAGGAAACATTATTGTCTGTACAGCACTGTCCTGGGAACCAACAGGCAGGTCTATCAATTTTCTCCTTTTTCAGGTATATAAAACATATGGACTTAAAGTGCAAAAGTAGTGTATATAACTTAAATGTTTTCCTCTTCAAAGAAGAGGAAAGAAGACCACAAGAGACTATTTTGCCCAAATCACCTCATACCAGATACTGGCAGACGTTTTATTTCAGAGTTGTTTTAAAGCAAGGAAGAGGTAAAATGTTTTCGAATCAGGAATCAAATCTGAAGGTAAACTGAAAGATCACATACTAGGTAAATGTTTATCCCCTAAACACCAGTCCTGCTTTTTTGCTGTGCTGGGGATCACTTTCAGGGTCTTACACATGCTAGGCAAGGGCTCCATTACTGAACTACGGCCCCAGCTCAAAACACTTGTTAGAAGACAGTTTAGACACTGCCATTCTGGAAAATACATGTATAAAAGCAAAAACAAACACTAACAGCAAACCATATTATCTTCCTTATTTATAAACTCATAACTTCTTCCAGCACTGTTTAAAAATTCAGAGATTCCTGACATTTTGAGATCTAGTCACTGTTCCAAATGACCTATGTTTCTGACAGACTTTCAAGTGAGCATCCTAATGTGTGGTACCTCTTGCCTACAACTTAAAGGATCCAATGCTAAAAGACAAGGATTGGGGAGTTTTTGCACAGTTTGCTGGTACTCTACATGGCACCCCAAATTCTCCCATCTTGTAGAACCCCACTATTGCTTGTAAACACACTGGGAACACTCAATGACCATCCTGTTCTCTCCATCAGCCATGGTTATGGCTGAACAAGACAGGCCTTCCCTCTAGTATCTGACCAAAGGTAGTTTTGTCATTGACAAATCCCCTGTGGTTAAGAGCCAGATGGGATCAGACGTCTGAACAACAGCAAGTCTCTGAATACAGGTCAAGAGGGTAAGATTTTAGGACTCTGGGAGGTCAAGGTTATGGTCCCTGTTTATTCCCCAGATCTGGGACTCATGAGGATCCTGCAGGTCTATTTGCTTCGCAGATTATCTATCTTGGGGGCTACTCTTCAATGTCTGGGCCCTGCATTGTGTCCCTCAGGGCACCATGCCCAAACACCAGGTGTGAGGAGACTGTGGCTCTTGATGAATACACCAGGGATCTACGTTGTTTGCATCAATGGTCCATCTTTCTGGTGTCAATGCCTGAGGTCTAACTCTATCAGGAAGATGGAACAGGGAGAAAAAAAAGAAAATTTCTCAAATGTAACATCTCTAATTCTGAGAAGGATTGAATTAGTTATATATTTCCACACAAGGCAATGTAAATAGAAATTCTTTCCTAAACATAGAATTGAGAAAATAATTATATGTATCACATATACTTTATTCATAAAAGTATCACAGTACTTTATTCATAAAAGACTACTTGTTGGGCAATGCATGCTCTGATTATGCTGCATTAGGTAAGTTAATAAGTCTTGAGAAACAGTGAGAAGCAAGGCTTTATTTGCTCAGGACCTCGACATCTTGCAAAATCTTACACATTTACATCTTTGTCCTGATGGAGAGGAGGTTATTAAATTCCTCTAGAGAAGTAAATCCATTTAATCTTAATTTGTGCTTCAAAACCAAACTTTAGAAACTCTTAAAATGGTCCTGTCCATCTTTTAAAATTGGAGAAACTGTTACACATGACAAATGAAGAAGCCTGCTGACTTGGCAGAAGCCAAAATACTTGCTCGTTTGGACACACAAGTCTGGCAATATTAGGACGGCATGTTGACCCAGAAGTTGTGTACACATCAGACTTGGAGCCTTCAACACTAGAGGCATATGCCGAAAGTAGAGTCGTGCAAGTGAAGAAGGACTGGCAAAATGTGCGCAGAGAGACTTTCTAGATCAAAACCCCCAAGTGCCTCCAGCAAAGGAGGATTAAGGAGGAGCTCCTCATCATGCAGTGCTTCTCTAAGGACACAGAGAGAAGGACCCATTCGTTGAGAGGGGTGGAGACATGGAAACTAAACAGGAGGCAAGAAGACAAGAGGGACAGACCAGGAGGTTCAACACAGAAGATGGAATGGAGTTTGCAGGTGAAAAAGGAAACAAGCTTCAGACAGGAAATGATCGCGAGAATTTTCCAGAAACAAAGTACTTGAGAGAAACTGACAGTGTCCGTGGAGAGTCCAGTACTGATGGGTGCTGACCACAGGAGAATTCAGAAAGCTGAGGACTCTCAGGATACAGAGAGGATGATGCACAGAAAGGCTTCCAGCAGGGGCCAGGGAAGGACTATGCACACAGAAAGGATCAAGAATGAAAAGGCCCTGAATATTGGATTATCCTGCTGAATTCACGCACGTACAATATTTAAATGACAATGGAATACCCATCTCTGACAAAACTAA
>NDGN011267386.1:0-23205 GCA_002564285.1 Tympanoctomys barrerae | reverse complement strand
GGTGGATGGATGGGTGGGTGGGTGGGTGGGTGGGTGGGTGGGTGGATGGATGGATGGATGGATTGATGGATGGATGGATAGACATGTGGATATGTGGACAAATCAATGGAGGGGCAGTTAGGAAGATGGACAGACAGACAGAGGGATGGATGGATGGGCAAATGGAAATACAGGTGGGTAAATGGACAGATGAATGAACAGAGGGGCAGGTGGGTGGGTGAATGAATGGATGGGTGGGTGGGTGGGTAAATGGATGAATGATGGATAGATGAGTGGACAGACATATGAATGAACAGAGAGACAGGTAGGTGGGTGGATGGATGAATGGATGGATAGATGGATGAACAGATGAATGGACAAATGGGCAGGTGGCTGGATGGATGGATGCATGCATGCATGGATGGATGGATGGATGGATGGGTAGATGGATGGATAGGCAGATGGACAGACAGATGAATGAACAGATCAATGGGTGGGTGGGTGGATGGATTAACAAACAAATTAATAAGTAAATTAAAAGAGTGAGAGTGTTATAAAGAAAACTGGTCAGAAAAGACATTTTAAGAGGTAACATTCACCCAGAGAGGGATTCACCCTTATGAAAACCAGAAGCATTGTTCCAGAAAGAGACAACAGTGCAGGCAAATGCCTAACAGTAAGCCTGGGACACTTGGGAGACACAAGGAAGGCAAGAGTGGCCCAGGCAGAGACAACAAGGAAGAGTGAGGTGAGGCATGGGATGGGAGGGGGCCAGGAGTGAGTCAAGAAAGACCACACAAGTCAGCAAGCTGCAGGCTGCACGCCAAATATGGTCCACCTTTTGTTCTAAATAAAATTTTATTGTAACCCAGGTCTACCCATTCATGTAGGAACTGTGTGTGGCTGCTCTGGTGCACTGGACAGCTGGGGCAGAGGCCACAGGGCCCACAAATGCACGAAGACACTCTCTGGTCCATCGTGGAAAGGGTACCAGCTCCTCGTAGAGCACTGGATGTGGCCCTAACTGGAGGTGCAGGAGGTCTTAGAGCAGGGGACCTTTGTGACCAGTTTTATATTTTAAAATTTTCACTCTGGCAGCGCAGCCGAGAGGAGCTGTGGAGGGAGTGGGAGTGGAGGCTGGAGCTGCTGCTCTGCTTCTGTGGCGTCCATCGGAGCCTCGGTTACTCCAAGGCAGAGCTGCAGACTAAGCCGTTCCCTAAACTAGGGGCAGTCACGGGGTGGAGAGGGGACAACATGGAGAACCAGAGAGGGACGGCACCTCCACCATGGCAGCCCAGCGAGGGCCCAGCGAGGGAACAACAGGAATTCCTCCAGGGTTGGAACAGAACCCCAACCCCAACTCCAGAGTAGTGAGCAGGGAGAGTCCAGCACAACAGGCAGAGTGCGTCCGGGTCATTGAGGGAAGGAGACCTTCAGAAACCCAAGCTGCTCAGAGGAAGCCCTGCCCCCTAGACTCAAATCTCTCATTCATTCCAAATGAACATGGAAGCACACCAGGAAGAATGCTACCGGGGAGGTGTGTGGGCTCCGAGACCCTCCTGCAGACGAGTCAGACCCCATCCGGGTGGTAAGGCCAGGTGAGTCAGGGTGCCTTTGTGGAGAGAAAGAAGCCTGACCTGAGATTGGAAGAATTTTATTTATTTATTTTGGCTGGTTCAGGCTGCCTTAAGGAGGGGCCTCAGCGCAGTAGGCAGCAAGTCAGTCTCCTAATCTGAAGGATGCCTTAAGAGCTGGTCTGGTGAGGCATGAGGATCTGGGGATCAAACCGGAGGATCCTAACTAAGCCTGATTGCTTTGCTTAAGCAGGCACTTAAACAAAAAAAAATTTTTTTTTCCTTTTTTTTGCGGAGCCAGGGATTGAACTCAGGCCCTTATGCTTGTCAGGAAAGCGCTTATTCAACTGAGCTATCTCCCCAGCCCCTCTGACCTGAGATTGGGAGGAAATTTTCTCAAAAAGGCACAGAGAAGAGGGCTGGGGAGATGGCTCGGCAGCATAAGTGCCTGGCTGGCAAGCTCAATGACCTGAGTTCAATCCCCAGTACCATATGCCAGTCCTGGGACCCCAGGTGTGCCCCATGCCAACTCCCAAACCAGGTATGGTGGCACACACCTGCAATGCCAGTGCTGGGGAGGCTAAGACAGGAGGATCACTATGAGTCAGAACTGCAGAGACCCTGTATCCATAAAATTAAAAGACAGACAGAAGAGTGTGTAGGCCGAAAACACAGCATATGCAAAGGTCCTGGGGTAGGAAGGAGTATGGCAGGTGAAAATGTTGACTGACAGCCACAGAGCGCAGTGGAGCAGGGGGTGTGATGGGGCTCCCCCCTAGGAAGGGGCCAGTATTCTCCAGGATGAGCTGGGCTAAGCTACAGGGGGCGCCTGCATGTTTCAGAAGTCTATCATAGGTCAGTAGAGGCTGTGTGCTCTCGCTCTCTCTCAGAGACCCTGGATGACATGTGGCCTGCATGTGGCCCTCCAAACCCAGCTCATGGGCCAAACTCCAGCCCATGCCCAGTGGCCTTGCACCTGGCAACCTCTCCCTAAAGAGCCCCGGAGCTGGCCAGATGGGACACGGCTGGCTGAGTCTGGTCTCCCTGGGAAGCCAGCTGCAGCTGGACCCGGAGGACAGCCCAGACCCAGGGACCCACGGAAGCAGGAGAAAGATCCGCTCTGCCCACTCACTGCATGTATCAGTGGATCAAACAGCCAGACCCCTGCCCTCGTGGGATGTTGTTTTCCATACTAACTGAACCTTGATTGTACAGCACAAGCTGGTATAGCAACACTGAACCCCTGAGCTCCCGTGCTCATGACTAATCACTGCCTTTGGTCGTAGCCACCTTCTCTGTGGCCCTGAGGCAGAACCGGGCAAGTACTAGAGGCCAGCGTACCCAGGGACTACACGGTCCATGACTAACTGCAAATGTCACATTGGACACCCTCGGGGACTCAGGTGTTTGGTCCAACACTATTCCAGCTGTTGCCATGAAGCTACTGTGACAGTCAGCTTCTCATCACTATGACAAAGTGCCTGAGGTAACTGAGTTACAAAGAAGAAAGGTTTGTTTTGGCTCACAGTTGGCTGTGTTGCTATGGGTCTGTGGAGAGGCAGCGCATCATGGGTGGAGCACATGGCCCAGGAAGCCCTTTTACTTCATGCTGGGAAGCAAAAGCGGACGGAGGAAGCAGCCAGCAATCCACAGTCCCTTCAAGTCCCTTCAAGTCCCTTCAAGCCTCCCACTACGCTCCACCTTTTAAAGATACCAGCATCTTCCAGAAGCACCAAGCTGAGTGCACAGCATGGATCACAGGGGCCATTGGGGAACGGTCCACATTCAAAGTACAGTAAGTATTTTTAGCTTTTAGTCACCTCTGTATTTTTTTTAACTTACTTTTGGTACTGGGGATCAAACGCAGGACCTTGCACTTGCCAAGCAGGTGCTTGTATCACTGAGCTATTTCCCCAGCCCTGTAGTTAATTTTAAACAAAAGAGGTTGTAAACGGCCTCAACCAATCAGCTAATGGCCTTAGAGCAGACTGTTCCTAGAAGCAGATGCTGTTCTGCCTCTGAACTGCAGCACGGGTCCCCTGCCTGCATGTGGGCCAGGAATACAAGTCCACATCCCCAGCTCTGACCTGGATCGGTAGCTGATCAGCTTCCCCTCCACATTAGACTTGTACCTCCAGGACTGGAGAGACCAACTCCTCAAAATCTCTCTCCCGCCCTATCCAAATGAACACACCCTCCGGACCACTGTCACCTGAGCTGAGCCCCTGCAAAACTCCTGGGCCAAATACTCACCTCTCATCGGACGCTCAGGCCAAGAAACTGAGGCCCAGACCCGAAAAGGACAGCTGTCAGGGTTCTAGGCACATAGCTGGAGCTCGACGTGGGCCTCCCGTTTCCATAAATGCTCCCCATGCCTCCTTGGTCTAGCATCCAGCACTCCATCCCCAGTAAGGGAAACGTGTGATTCCAGAACATTCCATGCCCAAGTGATGAGTACAGCAGCCCCACCCCCACCCCGCCCCAGCCCACCCACCCCACCCGGGTGCTGCATCAGCCACCAAAGGAGCTCATCATTTATTCATGGGCATTTATTACATGTGCCATGTCCCTGGCTGGGGTGGAAATTGCTCTATATTTTCTGAGACCCTTGGGGAACCTTTGGCATTGGAGATAAGAGGGTAGAGATCTTAGACTGCCTGGTGCCCCTCAGTCCGGGAGAGGCCCCCACCATCCCTGATTCAGCTTTCCCAGGTGGCTCTGGGGCAGGCCCCAAGTTCACAGCAGAAGAGGACAGAGAGAGGGGTTTGGAGAAGGAACATGGGCCACCTGGATCCCCTCAACTCTGATTTACTTGCTCTGGGGGAGGCCAACGGACACCCTTCGCCACCCAGAGAAAGGAAGCGCTGCAGAACACACAGTACACCAGCCTCCCTGGGGTGCGCTCTGCCCCACCCTCCCCAGTCTCTATGAGAGACACCTGTGCACCCCGGCAAGGGGACCGGGAGGGGTCAGCAACACCCATGGCCTCCACCCCTGCCCCCGAACTAGGCCCTGCCTGGTGAAAGCAACGGGAGCTCTGGCTCAGCAAGCGCCATGTCCTGCTCCACACCAGCCTACAAGTGCAGTGTGACTCGAGGCAGGGAGCATGGCGGGGTGAAGGAAAGGGGGCCGGCGCATAGCAGGAGATCCAAAGCTCCCACTCCACGTACCCCAAGATGCAGCACGTGTCCCCCCCCCCCCCGCCACCTCCAGGCCCAGAGCCAATGTGGGAGCAGGGATGAGAGCGAAGAGGACGTAGGCTCCGCCGTCTCCTGGCGTGACCTTGAAGAACAGTGAATGTTTACCTTAAAACTTTAATTAACCATTGCCATTAACCCCCTTCAATACTTCAAACATAACCAAGGAGGATTATCCCATCCCCCTTGGCACTGTGTTTATGGGAATAAATTGGTTTAATTTAAATATTCACCCTATTTTTAATCACACCCGTGAATCCTCTCACCCCACCACGTGGGCACCACACGCCCTGTCCCGCGTACCACGGCACTGGGGATCCACACGCCTAAATCCCACGTCCCCAGAAGGCAGTGCCGCTCCCGCTCTGGCCTGCGTCGGAGAGGCCCTGCTCCTCCCCTCACCTACCGCACCCATTCCAGCTGCACTTATTAGGCACCTGCTGTGTGCGTCATAAGCAGTTCTACAAACGCTTGGAGACCCCTGCTGTCCTCTGCAGACACGGTGAGAGGTGGCCAGAGTTCTGAAGGGGCCTGGAGCTGGGGAGGCCTGACCCCACCCTGACCTGACCTTGGGGGTCAGGCTGCCTTCCCGGCTGCTGGTGGCCCGAGCGAGAGCCCCGGATGTTAGCCAGTGCCGTCCTTGGCCGTGTTGGGAGTGAGCGCTTGTGGCTGTGCACCACCCCCTCCGCTCCAGCCCTTAATGTAGGGTTTACTTGAGGGAATCAAAAAGCTGCTAATTTTAATATAAAGACCCCCTGCAGGCCTGTTTCCTTACCAGGCAAGGGGCTCTGCCAGGATCCACCCATCCTCTAACTGCACCATCTGTGCAGGGAAGGCTGGGGTGGGGGTGGGGGCACATAGGCCCCCTGGGGCTCAGGCTGTGTGGCTTCCCTCTCCAACCCCACGGCCACCCTGACCCACACCTGGCCCTCGGAGCCTCCTCACCTCAGCCACCTTAGTGTGCCTGGTGCCAGCACCTCAGCCCAGGGTCGCCCTGGCCTCCAGCCCACTTTGCCTCTTCTCCATGCAGCCCCCTCTCAGATCTTCTGGAAGCTAAGCAGGGCCTGACCCCCCCAGAGCCCATCTGTCCTCGGGAACAAAGACTGACATTTTGCTGCCCTATAAAAAGACCCCAGTAAGGCTGTGACTTCTAAGACCCAGCTCCTCTTTCCCTGCCCCCGTCCCCTAGCTGCACTCCAGACTCAGCAGATCAGCTTCTGAGCCACCTCCTCCCATCCTGGCAGTGCAACCTCTCTGAAAATATGCTTCTCCTTGAGTCCAACAACATACCCCACTTGACCACAGCAGGATACTTAGCTGCCCCGGGAAAGTTTCACCTAAAATCCTAATCTCATTTCAACTAGGGCCACAGACTGACTGTGAGCTGGGTGGCGAGTGTGTCCAGGGCCACAGGGCCACTATCCTCCACATACCTGAAAGACAAGCAGCCCAGAGAACTGGGGCAGAGCCCTGGCCATTGAGTCCCGATTCCTTCTTGGGGGCCAGATTGGCTTCCTCTGTACTCTCACCCGCCACCGCCCTGCCATCCCCGCGCTGTTCTGACCAGCCCCACACGCAGTCCCACCTATACCCAACCCCCCGGCCAGCTCCACCGCAGCTGGCCTCTCTCACTCCTGGACGAGCTCAGAGACCTGGCGTGGCCTTCAGAGACCTGGCGTGGCCTTCTGCTGTTTTCTGCTCAGGAACCATCTTCTGCCTACCTGTGAGTTCCAACTCTCACCCCATCCATGTGAGAGAGGACCCAGGGGACTCTGGACACAGTGGCCCTTGCCACTTTAATGGAACTCTACTTGCCACCGTGGACTCCTTGTCCCGGAATGCAGTAGGACTGGGCGGGTCACTCCTTACTCATCCTTACTGAGCACCTGCTTCAAGCCAGGCACTTCTGTCACCCCTGGGGCCACAGAGGTTATACAAGTGACATTTTTATCACTGGGACAAAATACCCAACACTTGCAACTTCAAGAGCTTTATTTGGCTCATAGCTCAGTAGGTCCAGTACACGGTTGGCAGGCGCCAGAGCAAAAATGAGTGGCAGAAGGGGTGTAAGGGACAGGGACTCTCCATGGGGACCAAGAAGCAGATGCACAAAGGCATCAGAGAGAAGAGTGCACCTTGCTATTCCCAGCTCCCAGTGACCTGCCCCCAATGGCACATTCAGCTAGGAGCTCACCCAAGGGTCACAGAGTGTCCCCATGACCTAGTCGTCTTCCAAGAGCCCGACCCCTGAACACATGAGACTTGGGGGAGTGTCACTGTAGATCTCCCTCTACGGCACCTCATGGAACTGATGGCTCAAGGCCAGCAGAGGAAATAAGATAAGGGTGTGGGGACCAACAATCGACCAAATCAGCTTAGGTCTTAGTAAATTTCCTGTAGAAAAAGACAGGCAGCGTGAGCTGGCTGTGTGAACAGGGAGGGGAGGCCTTGACAGGAAGTGCCTGACGTCACTTCTGCAGCGCCACAGAGATAGGTGTGCAGTTAGGTGTGCAGGCTGAGGAAGCAGGAGTGGTGGGCGCAGAGGCCCTGAGGTGGGGGTGCTTTGCATGTTTATGAGTAACCGGTGTTCAAGTGGAGCCGTTTAGGTCTCGGCTCTGGATGCATCCCCAAGACAACAGGCGTCGACCACATCTCTGTTCCTACGCGAGGTAGGAGACCCCAGAGTGCAGTGTGGGAGGGGCTTGCAAGCCTTCCGGGCACCTCCTCCGCTGGAAGAGGGGAGGGAGCTTGGGGCAGGGTAGATTTCTGGAGTCCTCACCATCAGGAGGGAAGGCTGGGGCGTGCTCCGTCGCCTCAAGCCCCAGCAGGGCACTCCATCAAGACCGTTGTGGTCTCCGAGTCTGGCCCCTAAGCCTTCAGTGGGGGCCCAAGGCTGATCCAGGAAAAGTGAACATGGTGACGTGGGAGAGGAAGGGTACCTAAAAACTAGTGTTCACATGGCAGTGTCTCCCAGAGACCAGGGTGGGCACAACAAGGCTGGGACTCCGGAGGGTCTCAGCAAGCCAGGGATGCCAGCCAACACAACACAGGGCAGCTACAGGGTCCCTCCCCAACCCTCCCAACGGCCCTCTTTCTCCCCACCCCTCCTGAGGGCAGACCTTAGAAACTACTGTGAGCAGGGCCAGTGAGATAGCTCAGCAGACTAAGCACCTGCTTAGGCAAGGGCAAGGGCAAGGGCACCACGTGCCGCACCAGCCTCAGCCCCAGGTACGCTGAGCCAGCCACCAAGTCTGAGCATGGTGGCACACACCTGTAATCCCAGCACAGGGGAGGCTGAAAACAAGAGGATCACTACACATCTGAGCTGCATAGTGAGACCCTGTATCAAATACATTTTTTAAAAAAAGAAAAAGAAAAAGAAAAACTGCTGTGAGCCACAGGGAGGAGGCAAGCAGAGCACAGCAGGAAACTGAGCCCCCCCCCCCCGCACCCCTTTCAGCAGCCTGAGCTGAAGGAGAGGAGTCACCCTGGGTCTGGAGAAGTCTGGAAGTTGTCACTGACCCATAGGACTGCACTTTACAGATGTGGCCAGAGGCTCTTCCACTGCCCAGGGTGACCAGGAAAGCCACAAGACTTGCTGTAGAGTTCACCAGTGAGGTGAGTCGTGACAGGACATGGGTAGAAAGTTTAGCTGTGCCCAGTGCCGCCCAGCAAGTCCCATGTGCCCTGAGCCTTGACGAGTGAGGGCCAGAAACAAAGAAAGTGGCTCAGAAGCAGAGGCCTGGGCACCTCTGAAGGTGGCCCCTCCCTAGAAGGTCCAGTTACTCTCAGGGGGTGGGGGGTTCGATGTCCCTGTGACAAGGTGTTCAGGGGGTCCTACCCTCTTGCCTGGAGCACCAGCCTGGGGGTTAGAGGCTGAGAATTGTGGAGGGGGCAGCAGTAGAGAGGAGGAAGGGCGAGACTAAAGCAACCCCAGAACCAGCTGGCCCTCCCGAACACCCAGGGCCCCAGCTGGGTGCCAAATCTGCCATCAGCCTGGTCATCGCTGCTTGTACTGGCTGGACAGGGCAGGCGTGCTGGACAGTGGGAGAGGCAGCGGGGATGAACAGAGAAACGTCCCTCCTCCTCTGCTCTCTGATGAGCTTAGGGACAGTGACACCGTGAGGAGGGCCCCCAATCCAGGGGCCCTAGGTCCTCCCTGGCCTCCCTGAACCCCAGGTACAATTGTGCATTAATAACAAGGCAGCCCCGTCTGGGACACCAAGAAAGCATCAAACTACCAAGGGCTGGGCCAGGGAACAGCAGCCCAAGCGCCCGCCGGCAGCCGAGGACCTCAAGGGCAAAGTAGGGCAAGTTTAGAACCTCAGGGAAGGAAAGGAGGGCATTTCCTAGAGCCACACTCCCCGTGGGACCCAGGGCAGGGGCAGGGGGAGACATGAGAAACTGACCTCACCTGTGAAACCCGCAGGCACAGGAGGTAGAAACGGCTGCCCCAACCAGCTGGAATGGACCAAAATCTCCTGGAGCCTCAGGGGAGAGTTGCCTTCCACCATAACACGAGGGGATCTTCATGTCTTAGGCTCGAATGTGGCCCCTATATATTGAAGCCCTAACCCCCAGCTCTTTAAATGTGACTATATTTAAATATGACAGTAAAACAGAGACTTTGGTTAATTCCCTGTTTGAGACAGGGTTTGAGCCCAGACTGGACTCAAACTTGCAGCCATCCTCCTGCCTCAGCCTCCAGAGTCTTGGAATTGTAGAGGAGTGCCATCACATCTGGCAGCACAGGGACGTCGAATAGGTGGATCCCATACAAGGGTGGCCTTCATCCGGCCTTAATCCAACCTGTGTCCTTAGGAAAGGAGGAAACACCAGGAGCAGGCACACCTGCTCAGGGGACACCGGGAGAGGAAAGGCCACACGAACACACATGGTGAAGGTGTTGTTCAAAGCCAAGGAAGACAGCTGCAGAGGAAACCAACCTGGCACGCCTTGACCTTGAACTTCCAGCCTCTAGACTGGGGAATGAGAATGTCTGAGCCTCCCTGTCTATGGTACTGTGTCACTGCGGGCCCTGGACCCTCAGGCTCCTGGCCAAGCTCTGCAGGATCCGAGAGAGGAAT
The DNA here is from genome assembly GCA_002564285.1 of Tympanoctomys barrerae. Classification (NCBI taxonomy): domain Eukaryota; kingdom Metazoa; phylum Chordata; class Mammalia; order Rodentia; family Octodontidae; genus Tympanoctomys; species Tympanoctomys barrerae. Next base: position 13,368 of record NDGN011267386.1, on the reverse strand, counting down.
TCTCAAGGGCAGGGCGGAACCCTGGAGCAGGCATTCAGACCCATCCACAGCCCCGTTGCCCAGACACCCTCCCAGGACACTGCTCTTGGGGAAACCACCCATGCCCGCTCACTGCAGACTCCCTCTGCACCCCTGCACTCCACTCTGATGGTTCTGTCTGCCCGAATTTGCTTCCTGTCTGACTCCTACCCGCTCTCCCCAGCTTGGTGCGGGTCACCTCCTCCAGGCAGGATACTCTCCCCCTGCTGCCCTCTGTGGTGTGGTGATGGGTTTTCTAGGAAGTTGTCCACCCTGGACTGTGACTCTCTGAAGGGCCACGGCTGCTTGTGTTGTAGCTGTCTCTGTTCCCCGAGGACCGGTAGTGCTCTGACCTCCGGGAAACATGATGAGCCGGAAGAGGGGATCCCAGGTTGAGGTACTCAGGCGTGCCCTTTCCCACATGTAGGCTCACTGGTCACTGTCACTGTTGGCCAGGACCCTGGAGACCACCTACATCAACTTCCTCATCCTCCACCCAGGCAGCCAAGGTCACCGAGATCAGAAAGCCCCCGGGGTCCCAGACCTCCAGTCTCCCAGCCCAGGTTCCTCTCCTCTATGCCACGCTTTCTCCCCCTCCCTTCCAGCCCCTTTGACAAGTATGAGTTTAATTATTTACGATGGCGCTTTATAGCTGCGGGTGAACCCACCGGAACATATTTTGTAAAAGTAATGAAGGCTCAGTAATGCGAGACCTCGCTGCAGTGCCCGTCACTAAATCTTGGCCCAGGAGTCTCTGGGCAGCACGGGCTTCTCTTCTCCCCTTCCTTTCCCTTCCCTCTTTTGGAGAATTACGGCGTTTGCAGATGGGGGCTGGTGGCGGCCCAAGGTGTGTCTAAGACACCTTTTCTCATCTTGTGGGGGACAAGGCCAACTTCCAGACATGCAGTCTGAGTGTCTCAAGGGGGGACCGGAACAGTACGTCCACCACAGCAACCCCACAGACACCCACCCGAGGCAGGCAGGACACAGGTCCCTGCCAGGCGATGTCTCCCACCCCAGAAGACAGGACACCTCGGTGACCATGAACCTGAGAGGGCAGGCCTGGGGATCAGTGGCACACCTCTGCAGGGCCTCTCTGGGCCTCAGTTTCCCCATCTGTAAATTACAGCTGGAAGCCACCTGGCCTTTTCTGTTTCCCTGTCACATTCCAACCCTTTCTGAGGAATTAAAGCTAATTCCTCAGGTTTATCCTGAGGGGGCACATGGCTGCGACTTCCCAGAGGTGCCATCTGGATACTCCCTGCAGCCCCATTAGGCAGACAGTGACTTCAGGGCAAGGGGCGGCCCAGTGGCTGGCCCAAGGTCACAGTGCTGGCTCCAGGCCATGGGCGCCAGAGGGCACTTCTTTGACCTGGGCTCTGTGACAGAGAGCCCCTTCCGGCCAGGAACATCCACCCAGGGGATTCCAAAGCCCTGGGAGAAGCCAGCACCTTGTAACAGAAGCCAGGCGTGCCAAGGTGAGAGCTGGCTCAGACTCGGCCCTGCAGCTAGCTAGCACTTGGGCCACCTTGAGCACATTCTGTCACCTCCCAGGGCTCCCTGCCTATTACAAGACCCATCTAGCCAGGACAGCCGTGCTACCAGGCAGCCAGCTCAATGCACATTCCTGCAAGTGACAGGCTTGCGAACCTCCTGTAAAGTCAGTTCAATCAATGCAATCACGAGCCCTTGCCGATCCTAAACTCAATGCCAGAAAACTCTCCAGGAAGCTACCCCTCTATACATTCTGCTGGACTCAGAGAAGGAAGAACTGGTTGCCCCATCTCTGTGTACATTACAAATCTACTCTCAGGGAAGGAAGAGGTAATCAATCATTCATTCAACAAACCTGTACTGAACAGGTACAGTATGCCGGTGAGGTTCCAGGCACTGAGGGTACCGCGGTGAACATAACAAAGTCCTGCTTTGGGGGAGATTATGCTCTAGTAGAAAGACAAACTAGAGATTAAAAAATAAGATAAAATCAATCAAGGAGAGGAGACACCAATGGAGGGACCATTACTTTATGACAGGAGGTACTCTTATCAAGGGCATTTCAGGGGTGAGAGGTTGTGGCCTTTGGGGTGGCCAAAGAGGTGTGAGAAGCACTGATCTTGGAGGGCAAGGAGCCAAGACAACAGGGAGAAGGTATATTGCTACTCTGGCTTTTCCAAGGTGACTGTCAAGGTCATGGCCAGCAGGTCACCATCCTGGTATTAAGGATTCTGTGGCTGACAGAGCCCTCCCTGATGGGAGTCTGCACAAGTTGGCAGGGACAAGGCTTCTACCACCCAGGACAGGCCTGAGCCAGAGACGTGTCAGCCTGGGGTGGCACAGGCCTGAGCTCAGGGCTGCTGTGTGGCTCCCAGGGGAGTCAGCCCTTGCTGGAGGAAGGATCCCCGCATAGACAGACCACATCCAGGCACCATGACCAGTATGGCTGTCAACGTCACAGGGCCATAGCCATGAGTAATGACAGTTATAGTTTCAGTCAGAGCAGCAGCAGAGGCAGCCCACGACCTCTGCACGTCCACCGAGCGCCAGGCTCTCCACTGTATACCTCCCTTCCAGAAGCTTCTAGAATCTTCCATATGCTGATCAGAAAGCACCATGACCATTCCCATCTTAGAAAGACAGAGATGGAGCTCAGAGACCCTAAGCAAACAGACTAAGGCCACACAGCTGGGGAAGGGCAGGGCAAGGACTGGAACCACATCTCCATGGCTGTTCTCCAGCCTTAATCTGTCTCATACCCTCATTCCCAGGCTGTCTCCAACAACAGGGGGCAAAGGCTCCAGTGTCTCTTGCCTCAAGTAAGACCACAGGAACTCCAGGCCTGGGGAGGGCTGGGCAGTTGGACACGGGCACTGTTTTTAAAGAGAGAGAAAAGCAAGTTGGTGCCATATTCCAGAGACAACAGACTCATCCATACCTGCGCCAGGCCCTCGGGGAGCATCTCTGATGAATACATAATAACTAAGATGTTAGATAAAATAACACAGCCGGAGGGAATTTCCCCCCCCCCAACTGTACATCTCCTGCTGGGCTTATACATAATCACACAAATGCAGTCAGGGCTGGGCGGGACCACTTTGCAGATAGGGAAACCGAGGCTCAGAAAGGTCAGGTCACCTGCCCAGGGTGGCACTGCCAGTGGGGTGAAGCACCGATCCGAACGCGTTCACTGCCTGCACCGCCTAATCTCCAATGACCGTCACGCTGAGCAGGCGAGGGAAGGCGTCCTGAAGCACAAATCCTACTCTCGCCCACAGGTTACATAGCACACCTGCAATTTTGCTCTATTTACTTTCAACCAACCCATTCTTTTCTCCATAAATCACACAGTGTCCACCCTTGTCAGAATCATCAAAGGCCCAATTAACCCTAAGCACTGCGGTCCCTTCGCTGCAAAGTGCCCCCCAGATCTATAGCTTTGAGGCTGGGAATATCACAAAGTGAATAGAAAGCCAGCGCAGCAAGCCAGCATTTATTCTATAGCAGCCCTGGGGGAGGGAGGGGGCCCATGTGCATACGAAAACCACCCAGAACAGCTAAATTCCAACTGCTGAGCCTTTATTAGTGGTGATAAAAGGCAGCAAAACCAGCGCAGGGCTTTCTACTCCCAGGTGGGGGCTGCGGTCCCAGGAATTAGTCATGTTTTGACTGGTAGAGTTATGGAATTTATAATGGAGGCCCTGGAGAAATTAAACACGGATTACAGCCAACCCTCTCCCCCCAGCCCAACGTCTCCTGCGGGATCACTGTAGCAGGGCTCCTGTGGCGGCTCAGGAGCTGGGTTTTCGTGGTGAGGCTGGTGACACCCACAGCATAGGACGGCGGGGGAGGGGTGCCAGCCTGCTCCCCACTTCCCTGAGGCCTCAACAAATCCACAGGTAGCCAGCCAGGCCCCGTGTCTCCTGTTGCACCCAGGTTTCACTTCGATACCACCTGCGGTGTCAGGGGCCATCCTGGTCTCAGGAGGCCGAGTACCCCTTCCCTCCCCCTAGGGAAGGTGATGGCCAGAGAGAGCCACAGTGTGGGTCAGAAGTGGTCTGGGCCAATCTTAAAGAGAAGTGGTACACCCGGCCCACTCTAATTTTAGGACCTCTATAAACTCAAAGCCTCCCTCAAATGGTGGTATCACAACAGCTGAACTCCTCAGCAGAAGTGGTGATCAAAAGGACAGACTGAAACAACACTGTGCCGGCAGAGTGAATGAGTTTGGGGCCCTCATTCTGGGGCCTTCTGTGGTAGCAACTGAAGAGAGAATTATGGAGCACCTACTACAGGCTAGGCTCCATGCTAAGTCACTTTCTAAACATTCTTCAATTTAACCTTCAAAAGAGCCCCAGGCACACAGTAGGTACCTTATGAATATTCACTAACTGATACAAGGCTCTCACTCCTCCTGTTTGGCCCCAGAGGCAGGGCCCTGGGGTCTCCTACCATGGGTGGCTTTCTGGAACAGGTCCTAAGTAAGGAAGCCCTAGGGAGCTGTCCAGGCCGAGTAGTGCTGAAAAGATGAACAAAGGGCACCGAGCCCAGCTTGAGCAGGCCATGAGGCCAGAACCAGATTCTTTGTTCCAGATGTCACAGAAGCAGGGTCCCCGAAAACTGCCTGCATTTAGCTTAGGGTCTAATGGCATATGTGTCTGGTTTCTGTTCCCTTTCGGAACTCTTCTCCCGCCCACATTCACAAGTAACAAGGTGCCTCTGCTCACAATTCTAAAAGGCCCCATCACTACCAGGACACAGGCCCGCCCTCCTCCACCAGCCTCTTCCTCCATCATCCCCTACTCTCCTCCACTCCCATTCGCCAGCCATGCCAAGTACTCCATCTACTTACCAGGCTGTCCCAGGCAACGACAGGGACAAAAGGATCGGCGTGCGCAAAGTCCTGCTCCTCTGGCATGAGTCACTACTCCCCTGCAGACTGCCCCGAGTGCCACCTCCCGGCAGCACTCCCTTGCCACCCCGTGGTCCCTGTGTGTGTAAAACGCAGCTCCACCACACCACTCAAGACAGGGAAAGCGATCACCCCACAGTGCCTGCCTTGGCGACACCTTATCATTTTACAACCCTGGTGCCTACCTGCCCTGAGCAAATATAAACAGAAAACCTAGACATCCACCTAGGACTCAGTCAAAAAATAAGCTGCCTATGGACTCACAGGTGCCAGACACTTCCTATGTGACCTATCAAGGTTAACCTTCTAAAGCCCCATGGGAATGATGAAAACCACCTCAAGCCCGGTATTCCTTAGTGTCCCCAGTTACAGATGGGGAAACTTGAGGCTCCAGGGAACGTTGGCATACAAAGTGCCTGAGCAGAATCCACTCTGCTCCAGGCAGTCTGGCCTCAGAGTCTGAACCCTCAGCCAATTTACCATCTGCTTATCCAACAGGAGGGGACCCTGTCAGTGGGCGGAACCATGAACATTTCTTCCGGCAAGGGAGAAGCATCCTTCCCAGGGCTTGTGCCAGGGTTATGTCAGGGAACTTGGGCATCCAGTCTCACACAGAGCCCAAGGCAAGGGTGCCAGGTTTCAGCATTGGCACCGGAAGCCAGCAAGGCCGCCTCCCTGTGATCGGGGACAGCTCGCCTGGGGTCTTTTCTTTTGTCCTCTCTGCCAGCCCCACCCAGCCCCTGCCCAGCTGCCAAGACCCTGGCTCCCACCCCCTGCACCTGGCCACCCTGGCAGTCAGCCCCAGACCCCTTGTGGAGCAGAAGCCTCCCCAGATCCCGGCAGCTGCCAGGCCGCACCAGAGCCTGCAGGCATCTCTCCTAGGCACCGCGCACCACCCCGCCGGGCCTGGTGTGCGGCAGCTCTGCGCGAGTTTGATGGGCCCGCATAGCTCCACGAAGCTGCTATTTTTAATTTAATTGGAGAGTCGGAGGAGGGATGGTACCCGGCGAGGGAGTTTTAAAAGCTTTTGGGGTGGGGGGGTGGGGGAGAAAGCAAAGCAAAGTTCATAATTATACACCAGGCAGTCAGATTAGATGCTCAAAAGGAAAGGTTAAATGTTACGTTTGGAATAAAATGAGCGCGAGTGTTGAGATGACAGCCACCCAGAGCTACGGAGGGAAGGAAAACACCCCTGTCCGTCTCTCCTCCCGGCCCCCTCTCCCACGGATCCTTTCCAAATCCCCCCCTTCCACCTTTTAAGCTCAGGCTGCACAAACACACCAGGTCTCAAGCAGAGTGAGCCCTGCTCAGGAGGCTGGCGCCTGGACTGCGCCTCCCCAAGGCAACCAGCACTCAAGCGCAGAAAAACCACACAGAAGGCTGGGACGGCTGCCCGGCCCCATGAAGAAAACAGCACTAGTGGAACTAAGTTCAAATCTCTCCCCTGCCAAGAAATGCACTGTGGATCAGCTCCACAAATACCTGCGTATCTCTTCTTTCAGCTAGCTCTAAGTAATAAGATATAAACAGCAGTCTTCTGGGTGATGCTTTCCCAATATACACAGAGCCACGGAGACCACACTCCCTCCACCCTTCATTTTCTTTCAGGGAATTTGAGCGTGATACCTGGAGACAGCACAGCCTTTTTGTGACCATTCCCCCACTACACCTGTGTGCTAAAAGTAGAAAAACTACAAGGCAGAAAGAATCAGTGATACAGATACGTTATTGTTACCCTGCACTGTTTACCTGTTAGGAGACAAATCTCTTTATTTGTGTCGGCCACTTTTGGTCTAGGTTTCCGGGAACGCTGAATTCCGTCCTTACAATTCATGATTAGGTTGAGCTTAACTGGCAACTTGTAAGGGTTCAACATCCACCTCTAAGGCTTGGCTTCCTTATTTACAGATGGGGACAGATACCCCTCCTTTCAGTGTTTGTGTCAAGACTAAATAGGACTGTATCTGTAGAGCTCTCCCTGCGATGTCTGAAAGGGTGACACAGTGGCGCTTGTTATTAACAGTTCTGATTAACAGCACAGTGATGTCACATAAAATCTGAAGCCACCCTTCCTATCTCAGTGGCACATCCAGGTCAGCATAGCCAGGTCCCTCTCCCTCCTCCTGGCACAGGATCAAGCGTCTAATCCACTGGAGGAAGGAAGGGTCCCTCCCTGCTGTAACCTGAGTTCCTGGCCAGGCAGCTCAGCTGCGGACAGAGCCATCCTGCAGCTCAAGCCTGGCTCCAGGTCCCTGGGTTTGACCTTTCATCTTGCCACTTTATAGCAGAATACTGGTAAATGGGGATGGCTCCTCTTTATACTAGTCAGGGTAAGCCAAGCAGCTGCTGTAACAAACATACCCCCACCCTCAGCGGCCCAATGTGGTGGATTCGTGGTGGTTAGCAGGGTCAGAGGACATCTGGCCCACCCAGCTAGTCAGGCTCCTTCCATCAGCAGCAGTATCATCCCCAAGCCTTCTGAGCCCCAGCAGGTCTTCTGCAGCCTGCAGACCAGCTGTGAGGCTAAGGGTCTGGGCCACATGGGGTTGGCCAGAGCTCACTAACACTCTTCCTAATGGCCAGGGCCTCAGAAGCGTGGTCTCAGCACACGCCAGGGAAGGAGAAGACTCTATTACTCATGACCCAGGATCCCCCTCTTCCCCTAGCCCAGCATGGCAAACAGCTACCCTCACCCCAGACCCCGGCACCTCATTCCACGCTCTTACGCTCTCTCCCCATCTGAGCCATGCCGCCAGCCTCTGTATCCCCAGGGTCCCATCTGCAGACTCAAACCGACTTTTCAGAAACCACTTCTGTGCTGAACACGTACAGGCTCTTTTCTTTGTTGTTATTCCCTAAACAACGCACAGCTACTTACAGACATTCACGTCGTTTTAGGTATCGGAAGTAATCTACAGAATACTTAAAAGACACAGGAAGAGCTAGGCAAAGACGCAGGAGGAGGTAGGAGTTGTCGTTTTATACGAAGGTACTTGGGCATCTTAGATATTGGCAGTCACAGGGATCCAAGACCCCATTCCCAAGATTTTGAAGGATGACTATTTATGTCATTCTGCAGACCACAGAGAACTGTACTCTTGCAGAGAGAAACCTCCTAATATCTTTTTTATCACCAAGTCCCCACTGCTTAGCACAGTCCCTGACACATAGCAGTGTTAACTATTGGCCCAATATATGCTAACTTAGTAAGAAATCAAGCTTGGCTGAACATCTAGGATGAAGGAAGGGAACGTGGCGGCAGAAAAACACAAAGACAGACCCTTGTGTGTTGTGTTTGGTGATGACCCCTGTACCCAGATGGCCACCAGGCTCCCCGATATTTGCACCCCTGTTCCTCTCCAGGGGTTGCCACCATGCGCGGGCCACCACAGGAGCCGAGACTGCTTCAAAACGAGAACTTTTATTTGCACACATAAAACAAGGCCCTCATTGGCAGGAAGGCACTCCGGTCCCTTGAAAGGGTTTCCCTGGCCACGCAAGGGCCCACACAAGACTAGAAACTTTTAATTATAAACCCCACCCCACCCCAAACTCCTAGTCAAAAAAAAAATCGGGACTCTAGAAAAAAAGGTCCCGCTCTCTCCCCCAACTAAAACCTGACTGACCAAAGACAAGACAGCCCAAGGAAGGCGACTGTGAAAACTAAAGGGATGTCAGACAGGGAGGTGACAGGCAACCACACTCACCTCAGCGACACCCCTGGAAGCACCGACTAAGCAGGGATTCCAAGGATGACACCGGTCCTCCCTTGGGTTGGCTGCCACTCTCGGCACAAGATAAAACCTTAGAACCTAAAACTATCCCTCCTAACTCCGCCATGAGCACCCTACCCCATGACTAAAATGAAACCCAAGCTCTGGTGATAGCAGCCTGTGCCTGGGAGCCAGCCAGCTAGCCCCTCACAGCCTCATGCTCTCCAGATACTCCTGCCTGCGCAGCCACTGGGACTTGTAGCTAGAAAAGTGGGCCACCACGGAGGCGCCCAGCCACACACTGAAGCGCCTGTGCTCTCCCACCCACACAGTGGCCTTGTAGGGGAAGTGGCCAGAGTTCAGCTCCTCAGACAGGCGTCTGGTGAGGCCAGGGTACAGGCTGTTCCCCCCACAGGGCACCACGTGGGACAGGAGCACTAGCTGCCTGGGGACCTCACAGGACTGGATGGACTCCACCAGGACCTGGGGGAGACCAGGGCCCTGCTGCCCAAACACCTGGGGGTTGAAGAACATTTCGGGCGCCAGCCGCGCCAGAGGTGGCAGCTCCACCGGGGTGCCATCTGGGAGCTGGAAGTTATTCCCCCTATCAGGGCTGCTGGGCAGGCCCTGGTGGAAGTTGAGCGCCTCCTGCAGATTCCTCGGCACGTAGCACTTGGTGGTCTGTGTTCGGGCCACCGTCTCCATCTGGTAAAGGTTGTGCTCGTCACATTTTTCTTTAAAGAGGTTTTTGAAGAGGTAGGTGGAGAGATCCTGGCCGGCGAGCTCCATGGTCCTCTTGCTGTTGGACAGGGACTGGCCCAGGAAGAAGGGCTGCATGCGGGTCAGGCCATAGCCCGAGTCGACCACCACGCCAGTTAGGAGCCCCGAGGAGTACAGGGACATCTCCAGCTCATCTGCCAGAAGCAGAGACGGCACTTGCTGGAGCTCAAACATGATCTGCAATGGGAAGACACTCAGTGTATTTTCCCCTGACCCATACTCCCAGCCGTTACCGTTTCCCCGTGATTTAGACGTGGACCCCACTTTCAATCTGAAGAAGGGCACAGCTGCGTTCTCAGGGGACGCTCGGGCTCCCCCAGGGCGCTGGGCTCAGGATCCTGGGTACACACGCTGTGGAAACCAGGGAGGGGCTCTAGAGGATCGGAACAGGAGCGGACGGCGCCCTCAGGAGCCCAGTTGGTAACTATCTTTGGGAAGACTGAGTTCGTGGGGTGGGAAGACCCAGTAGGTACGGGAAACAGAGCCGGGTCTCAGGGCCATGCGGGCCGGCGGTGAGAGGAAGTGGAGAGAAGGCCAGGTCAGATGCGCAGCCCGCCATGGCCTCTCCAGAAGAAGGAAGAAGAGCACAGACAAGAAGTAAGCGAGCCAGGTGTGGCAGTGCATGCCTGTCATCCTGGCCCTCAGCAAGGCTGAGGCAGGAGCATCACAATTTTGAATCCAGCCTGGGTCACTTAGTGAGACCCTGTCTGAAAGCAAAAGAGGCTCAGTGGGGAGGACAAGAGAAAGGCGCCGCACAGCCACCGTGGGGGCAAACGATGGAGGAAGAAGGAGAGAAAACCAATACCCTTGTGACCTGAGAGGAGAAGCTGTACCTACCTCTCTTAATAAAACTTGCCAGATGTCACCACAAAACTAGAATTTGGATATGCAGGGGTTGGCAAGGTCCCTGGACCCATTTTCTCCTTCACTCTTTTCCCTGTGGATCCCCAGCCCGACTCCAGGAGTACCCCACACTCCGGACCCCACAGCTATGGGGAGACTACAGCATCATCAACATGCCTGGCTGCTGCTTCTGCTTCCGGTCTGGCAGCCCCGTGTTTGCTGCAGCAGGAAGGCTCCCTCCATCCCTGCTCCTCATTACCCTCCTCAGCATCCACGACCAAACAGCAGCCCAGGTCATCTTCTGCACACAGAAAATCCCCGCTGACCACCCTCTGAGGGCTCTGCTCCCACAGGGTGGGACTGTCACGTATTTTCCTTCACAGGCTACAAAGCCATTGAGCCGCTATCTACAGCAGGCCCAGCTGAGTCTGAATTTGAGAGGAACAAGGATCTGAGTATACACATGCCCCAAGCACCCTCTGGCACAAACGCATACGAAAACATTATCTGTTATTTATCCAACATTGAAATCTAACTAGAGGTCATCGTGTATTTGAGAAAACCCTCAACAGTAAATATTTTAGATATGATGAACCACACAGTCTCCCTGGCCATTCAATTCCGCTGTTCAAATGGGGAAGTGGTCACAGCTACGTGTAAATGACTGGGAGTGGCTGTGTCCCAGCAGAACTTTATTTGCAGAAATAAGTGGTGGTGGTGGGGGTCTGGGTTTGGCTGGCTTGCCGACTATCAGTTCAGAGGACAATTCAGGTGCTCTCTGTAGCCTAGTAGGCCTGGGAGGCCCAGCCACACCTCACTACTTGCCTCTGGCCACCTCAGCCCCCAAGTCACTGGGCTTCAGCATCACTGGCTGAAATCACCTCCTGCCAGAAGCCTTCCCGGCTCAGCCCCTCCACAGTCAGCCATCATCCCGCCTCCACTGACTCTAGAACTACTCATTCCCTGCAGCACTCATCTGCCAACTTCTTCATCATTAAGTCTGCCCCAGAATGCAAATCCTGAGAGGACCAAGGCCTAGCCTGGCTATGCATGGAACCCGTGAACACGCGTCCAGCAACTTCCCTTTCTACCGAGTGTCTGAACTCCCTCTGCCCCCAGGAGTCTAGCAGCAGGCCAGCCTTACAAAAGGCCCTCTGTAAACACCCAAGCTAAAAGCCAGTTATCTGAAGAGCGGTGCCCAAGCAGGACAGACACACGTAACCCGCCAGCCGCCCCCGCCGCCCAAGGCCTCACCTCTAGGGTCTTCCTGCGGTCCTCAGGCTCCTTCAGCAGGGAATCGTTGAGTATCACAGGACAGCTGCCGCGGTGCTCCTTGAAGCGCTGCAGCGCGAAGCTCCACATGTGCTCCACCCCTTCCCAGTTGATGACGCGGCCGCGCTGGATGGGGCGGCTGAAGGTGTCGGGGTTGTAGGGGTCGATGCCCATGCTCACCTGTCTGTGGGCGGAGCTGGGGCCCGGGTTCTCCTGGCAGGGGATATAGTTCACAATGCTGGGACAGAGTACGTGGGGCTGATTCCAGCCCGACAGGCCCACCTTCAGAAAGCCAGACCCTTGGTCTATGATAATGGAACTGGTGGCCATGGCAGAGGCAAGACAGGAGGGGTTCTCCGCACGGGTCTCTGAAGGGGTCTGGCAAACTGGCAGCACCTGTGGAAGGAAAGGATGGGTTCCTCGTGGGCCATTCCTGGTGGCCTGGGTGGCTTCCTGAGCTCCACCCAGGATCAAGCCCCAGCCTCCCCCTGAACATGTCCCTTTCCCCTTCCAAGTCTCCGCACAGACTGCAACCTGAGCCTGGCACGTTCACCCCACCCAGCACAGCCTCCGAGGCCCACCTCATGCCCCGGGTCTGTCCTGCCCTCAGTGTGGCTCCCACCACACTTGCCACGCCCCTGGGCTGTGCAGTGTGTGTGCGCCACAGCGCTGCAGCCTGGGTCTGCTTACTCGCTGCAGAGTCGGCAGGAAGCCCGTCGCTCAGGAAGAACCTGATGCACGCGGGCTTCCCACGCAGAGGCACAGGAACACGCCACAGCAGCCTCAAGAGCCACCCGCTTCAGCGATCACCACGCCACAGCAACCAAGTGGCAGAAGCGGTGATGGCAGGGATGGGGACGGTGACAGCCGCTGCTGGCATTTCTAGCCCACGTGCCCTCTAGCCGGTGCTGTGAGGAACATCTGATCGCTAGGCACTACGCACAGTGCCATTGCTGCTGGCCATGGAAGTTCAAACACCAGCATCTTCCTGTTTCCATGTGACACACGGATTCACCCCACCTCTACCATAATCTACGAGGCAGCTACTGCCATTGTATGGCTTTGCAGACAGGGAATCTGAGACACAGAGGAGCAGAGTCATTCTCCCAGGGCGACACAGCCAACAAGATTAGAGTTGAGAATGAAACCCAAACCAGATTCCCAGGGCCGTAACACAAGCATAGGACATCGAAGACGGAGGCCAGATCCAAGCTGAGCAGCTGATGGGTTCCAAAAGCACAGCGGTCAGCAAGACATCCACCCTGGCTACAGTTACTTTCCTCCTGAAGTGTGAGGACAGCAGGCCCATGCTCAGAAGGCAAGGTGTCACCTCTGCCCGACTTCCAGAGTCATAGAGACCCACACACAGCACAGAGCGGGAAGTCCATGGACAGAGCCACACAAACACGGCGAGCTGACCACTGACCACAGTCAGATGCAGGAGGGACAGGCTTAGAATCGATGGCAAGGAACAACTGCCATCTCACATACATGAGAAGAAGGAGCACCAAGAAGAAAAGCACCCTTGTGTGACAACAACCACACGGGACAGCTTATAAAACATGAATCCAAAGCCTGGCACAGTGGGGCATGCCCGCAGTCCCAACGTTCTGGCAAGCTGAGACAGGAGGATGTGAGGTGGAGCCCAGCCTGAGCAACTCAGCAAGACCTGCCCAAAAGGTAAAAATTTAATATAAAGGGCTGGAAAGTGACCTAGAGCAAACACCCTCGATTCAATCCTCGGTACCTCTTTAAAAAAAAACACTCAAAATGGATCGTAACATCCTACATAGAACCCCAACTAACAAACTATAAAATTTATGGAAGAAAACGTAA
>NDGN011267372.1:0-11797 GCA_002564285.1 Tympanoctomys barrerae | reverse complement strand
AAAAAAGAGTTGCACATGGACACATATTTGCTTTCTAGTATTTAGTCTGCTGTAATTCAGCTTATAGTTAGTAGCAAAGAAAAAAAAAGTACATTCTGCATATGACATCTGATTTAATTTCTTTATTATAGCGATTATTGCCATTAAGGTACCAAATTTACTAGTGTATTATCATCGGACACAGTGCAAATCCCTGGTTGTTACGTGCACGGGAAACTATGACAATGACTTAGAATTAAAGAGAGGGACGTTTCCGCTTATAATAGCGTGAGTGTAGGAAAGCAGAAGGAGACCTTGTGAGGCTTCTAAGGTTGCTGGTGGGAATTCTTTGTAATAAATGTATTTGTTCAGTTGTGGGTGACATGATCATAGTTCTTTTCTTCCTTTCCCTTCACTCATCATACTATGAACTGCTTTAGAAGGAAAGAAAAGTGGCTGCGTGGCTGCTTGACAGAAAAAGAGCACGCTAAGAAATAATTGTATTTTTAAAGCTTCCATTCTGTTGTCTCAGGAAATGTGATGAAAGATTCTATTTAGAGATTTTTGGGGGGGGGATGGATAATATATCACATGGTTTGTCACAACTTATTAAGAAAAAGTTCTATTTTGGGTGAAGAGTCCTGTTAATTCATGCAGCACAGCTCCTGGTGACTTTGTGCAGGAGCGGGAGGTGTCTCCGACCGAGCATGGAAAGTCATTATTCCTCTGCTGTTCTCGCACCACTTGCAAGTCACCGTGTCCCCAAATTTATGTCCCTGTAGTCATTTCAGAATGCCGGCGGAGGGCTGCTAATGGCCCGTCCTGTTGAGGTCACTGGCTTGTGTCTGCAGCAGCAGCAGCCGCCGGGTGGGCTGAGTTAAATTAGCAAGCTTGTCCCAATTCAGTTCCCAGCTTCCTCCTTCCACCCAATCAGAACACTTCTCCCCCGCTCAGGGCCGAGCTCTCTGCTGGTCCCTGATTGGCCGCTATCAAGAGAAAATTCAGAGACCCTCAGACCTGGGATGACAACAGGAGGGAAAGTGATTGGTGGACAGTCTGCCTGGGAATCTCTAATGCCAGATGCGATTGTTTTTTATTTCTAACTTTTTTTGTTCGGAAGCAATTTGAGACTTCCAGAGCAATTGCAACGACTGCACAGCACCTTGCACACACGCTTCACCTCTGCCCCTAGTTTCAACACCTTCCGGAACCATAACACAATGTCTGAAGTGAGAAATTTAGATTTTTCATATTTTCCAATGAATACTAGTTTATTCGAATATCTTCAGATTCAAGATCACTCAAATTTTGTTTTGTGTGGGCATTTCAGGATGCAGCCCTGGAACCTCTATGGCAGGGCACGTCTTCTCCATCTCTTCTAATCTGTGACAGAGGCTGTCTTTACAAGTCTTTTATAACTTTGACACTTTCAGGGCCGGTGAGATGGCTCAGCGGACTAAGCTGCCTTGGCAAGCACAAGGACCAGGGTTTGATCCCTGGTCCCACATGCTGCGCACTGGCCCCACCCTGGGGCATGCTGATGAGTTGACAACCAAGTCGGGATGTGGTGACATGGGCCTGTAATCCCAGTGCTGTGGACGCTGAATGCAGGAAGATAATTACAAGTCCAAGTTGTGTAGTGAGACCCTGTGCCAAATACACAAAGTGAAATAAATGAATAAATAAATACTAAAATAAAATTTAAAGAACCCTGACACTTTCCGCACGTACAGGTCAGTTCCCTGGGGAAAGTCTCAAAAACTGAGCTGCTGCCTAGCTTTTCATCCCTGAATAAAGGTTGTGCGTTTTGGGCAAAATACTGCAGTGGGAGGGTGTATCTGCTGTTCATGGCGCACACAGATTACGACACAGGCGTCTCATTACTGATGACGCTGACCTCGATCTCACAGGTACAATAATCTGTACTGGGTCTCTCCACTGTAGGGTTACTATGCTCTTCTTATGAAGGAAGATAATTACAAGTCCGAATAGATTTTACTGTCCAAATTCTAAGGCCCTTGCAAGAGGATACACCATTTTGAGTGCAGGAGGAGCTACTTTTTCGTCCAAATAAATCTAATTTCATTTATTTCAAGCATCCTCTAGCGTTGTGTTCAGAGATTACTGAATCACAGTCTGGGCTGTCATGGCAAAGTACAACACCAAA
This sequence comes from Tympanoctomys barrerae, assembly GCA_002564285.1. Classification (NCBI taxonomy): domain Eukaryota; kingdom Metazoa; phylum Chordata; class Mammalia; order Rodentia; family Octodontidae; genus Tympanoctomys; species Tympanoctomys barrerae. The sequence continues at coordinate 9,651 of NDGN011267372.1, read as the reverse complement.
GGTCTGTAGAAGCAGAAGCTCATTTCTCACAGTTCCAGGTGCTCGAAGTTGAACACCAGGGCCAGCAAGATTGAATTCTGGGGCAAGAGCACTCGCTTATTATATTCCCAGAGAGTAGAATGCAAGCCAGCCAGTGCTCTGGCTTCTGTTTCACAAGAGTCTTAATCTCATGCATGAGGATTCCATTTTCTAATTACAAGTACTTCTGGAAGGCTCACTTCCTAGTACAATCACATTGAAGCTTAGTCTTTTAAAATATGACTTTTGGGAAGATACAAACACTCAGTCCATTGAAATGTCCAAAAAGCGCAAGTCAAATAAACTTTGGTACTGTAATCCTACAAGAAGGACTGTAATACTGGAGCAGAAAAAAAATATAAATTCATAATCTGGGCTTGGAGATGAAAAATCTGTGAGACTACGTCTATAGGAGATATTGGCAGAAATAGGTAGGCCAGGCAAATGTCTAAAATTTGGAGTCCAATTTGCACTGTGTTCCTGCGATCAGTTGAATTTCAGTAATGATTTGGACTGAATGTCCATGTGCCCTTGTATTTGTCAGGGCTCTCCAGAGAAATAGAGCAGTAAGCTGTATGCACCTTTGTATCTGTGGCTCCATCTGCCACCTGCATGTGTGTCTGTATTTATCTTGGGAAAGTCTAGGAATTGACTCATGCATTTGATAATGAAGGCCAAGACTTTCTACCACCAGTGTTCTCCAGGCTGCAAAGTCACGGTGTCATTTAGTCTATAGTGAGAGGCCGTAGGACCATGGATCTGACAGCATAACATGCAGTCCAGTTCCAAAAGTCTCAATTCAGGGGTAAGGGCTTGTGTCCCTTAGCCGGCAAGGCCAAACCCACTGGTCAAGTGTCTAAGGGCAGGACAAGATGGAAGTAATCAACTGAAGAAGACAATTTATTGTCCTTAATGTTTCTTGTTCTATTTGAGAAAGTGATACTCACCCTCATTCTTGGGTCCACTCTTCTTACTCTACAGACCCAACTCTTTCTGGAAACAGCTTTGCAGATATACCCGGAAATAAAGCTTTATCAACTCATCTGGATATCCCTTTACACTCTGTGTTTTGCAGTTCCCCAGTTCATGTGTTGAAATCCTGCCCCCTAATATGAGGGTGTTAGCAGGGGAGGCCTTTGGGAGACAATTACTTCATGAAGCTGGAATTCTTATGAATGGGCCAAGCATCCTGATGAAAAGAACATAAGAGGCTTCTTACCCTCTCTCTGCTATGTGAGGATACCATGAGGAGTTGCCACTCTACATGCAGAACAGAGGCATCACCAAAACTTAACTGGTCTCTGATCTCAGACTTCCTTTGTCCAGTGCTGTAAGAAGTAGGTCTCTGTTGCCTGTAAGCCATTTATTCTCTGCTACTTTGCTGAGGATCTAAGGCAACTAATTTGTACAATTAAAAAACATTTATATTTCTTTTTCTCCCAGTCTACTATGAACTCCTGGAGGTTGGAAATTGGGTGTCATCATTCCTTAGAAGGCAAAACCCTTGTACTGGATGGTTAACATATGTTTCTTAAGTAGAAGAATGTATGCTCAGAAAGGAGAAGGCAAAGATTAGACGGACCAGCGTGAGTCCAAAGAAACTCACGACTAATCAGAATAAGACAGAGAGGAAGAGGAAATCATGACCTGTATCACCACAGACAGGGCGTATCTTATAAACTTGCTGATGCAAATGACTACATGCACCCGGTTTACTGTTCTTTTCATAGCTTCTTCAACAGCTACACAGATCATTTTAGGTTACAATGGAATTTGCTGTATTAAGTAACATCAGAAAGATAACCACAAAGTTAGTGGCTTAAGATCATACAGATTTATTAACCTAAAGTGATGCCCACAGGTTAGATCTCCATGGATCCAAGTCAAAGAGTTGGGAGGACTATCTTTCCTTAAGAGACGCCTTTAGGTCATTGGCTAAATTCAGACCTTTTGAGTCTCAGACTAAGATTCCTAGTCAGTGCTGGCTGTCATTCTACAGACTTTTAAAATTTTTTAAAATGTCATTAGTACAGGGTCTACAGGGTCTTACTACACAGAGCAGACTCATAGTGATCCTTCTGTTTTTAGCCTCCCAAATGCTGGGATTACAGGCACACATCATCACACTGTCTCAGTCACTGTCTCAGCACACCACAGGGGCAGGATTAGCACAGCATACCAGGGATGGAACGTCAGTCCCTGCACCTGCCTAAGCAGGCACTTTAGTCTGCTGAGCTATCTGGCCAGTCCTCTACAGATTTTTTTTTTTACCTGTGCCTTGACTCTCAGCTTTCTCCTATCTTCAAATCTAGAGCCATGTGCTAATTTGGAATCTTTCCTGTTTTTGCGTCCCTCAGTAACTTCTACATTTCTCTTCTACTTTTGGGACACATGATTACATTCAGCCCACTGAAATAATCCAGATGATCTAGGTACTTTAAGATTAGTGTGGTAAACAGAATAATTATCTGTCGTCCAAGACTCCCATAGCCTGATCCCTGGAATTCATAAATATGTGAAAGCACATATCAAAGGGGAATTAAAGAAGCAGATAAAATGAAGTTTCTGTGTTTTCTTACTTTAACATAGTAAGATTAGTAAGTGCTCTCAGGTAGGTACAATTCAATCACAAAGGTCTTCCACTGTAGTTGAAGTAGTGACAGAACAATGAGATCAGACAGCAGCTATCAGCTGCTCTCAGCATTGAACATGGACGGTGGCTGCAAGCCAAGGAAGGCTGACAGCCTCTAGACTGAAGACAGCCAGCCAATCGTGAGCAGGCAGCAAGGAAGGAACTCAGACTCATTACATACCCAGTGACATCCATTTGGAGCTTTTGACTTCCAAATTTTAGGATAACAAACTTGCATCGTTTTATTGATTGTTTTTAACATCAGAAAGAAGACTCCAATGCAGTCTCTGGCCTTTATTCCCTCTGCAAGGTGCCTTTTACCATGTATAGTGGCATGCTCATGGGAAAATTCTAGAAAATACGGAATCCATGTCTTTGGTAGGGGGAGGTGTACCATTGTTTGGCCCACTACATTTGCTGAAGGATGGATGAGATCATTAGTAGAAGACTAATACCATGAGTAAGAAATATGTACCAGTAGGGTACTTTGATCTCTTTCCACTGCTTGGTATACTCCATATTTTATGTTGTATACATAAGATTGGTTTCATTTTCTTTATTTGTCAATGTGGTAGCTAAAGATCAGAGTGTTTAAGTAATCTATGTAGCTACTTGATAGAATAATTAGAATTTTATTTATTTATTTATTTATTTATTTATTTATTTATTTAGGCTGGCTCAACCTGGGTCTGGCATGATATGTGGTGATGAGGATCGAACTGCAGTCCCCTGAGCCTGCCTAAGTTTTGCCTAAGCAGGTGTTTTAGATCACTGAGCTATCTTGACAACCCTAGAATTTTATTCTTTAACTTCCCAATTAGTTGCTTCTCCCTCTTTTAAACATTTTAATTTAATATTTGTGGCAAAGAAAATAAAATTATAAAATTCCCTCTCATCCAATCATCTTTCATTTTTCTATTATCTATTTCTATTACCTGATTTTCTATTAAACAGAAATGTTGGAAGTTTGTAATGGTAAATCAGAGCTGAAATGGACAGCAAATGAAGGAAGTAAAATTTGAATAATGTTTTAAAGTGGGAAAAATAAATATGAGAGCAATAAAAACATTTGATTTTGCTTCTAGGGCTTGTAAAATTTTCAATCATGTTTGCCACTCCACATTACAAAGGGCACCTTGGAACTGATTTGGATTTTAACTGAATTAGTTAAAGAGGTTAATTATGAAATTAATGTTACCACAATTGGCATGACTGCCAATGCTAGAGAAAAATTCTGAGAAGTCACAAGTACAGAGAAATTAAAACTACTTAAAGACCTGCTCAAGTTGTTATGGGAACTCAGAAATGCTCTCGGATGAGATTACAGCCACAGGATCGTGTAGTTATTACAATTGCAGCTACATGTATTGGATAGGTAAAGCTTTTACTCCTTTTGAACTAGATCGTTGAAAAATCAGAGCCTCCCCCGAGTGTTTCCTGTGTCTGCTGGGTTATGTATTCTTTGTCTATGTGGCTCTATTGACTTCCCCAGGGTCAGCCATCAGTAAATCCATGCAACACCAGAACAAAGATCCTCCTGAGAGCAGCTAACAGATTATGTGTCACATCATTCCCGTGTCTGATATTCTGCCAGATCCACTGTATGGGAAACTTTAGATATCTAAAGGGTGCCTTTCCTTTGTGATCCTTTTATTCAAGGCATGAGATTTCTGACATGTATTTCAACTATTGGAAAACTTCTTGGTTACTAAATTCTAAGGCTACAGAACTCTGCAAATTTTCTAACTGCTCTTTGTTCCTCTGCACTTTTAAAAATAATCTATGTATTTCCTGAAGTGAATCTTTTATACTGATGTTTAATCACTAGCACATGTTTTGTAACGATGGCTTTCTCCTCAATTTTCAGATGTGTATTCCTGATGTGGAAGGACAGTGTTTTAAAAATTAATGAATTTATTGGTACATTTTAGATATGCATAATGATTGCATTCCTCATAGGAAATTTGTACCTATATATGATGTATCTTCTGTCTTCTTCTTTCCCAGTTCCTTCTCCTCCCTTCAACTTCAACTCCTCTTCCCCTCTTCATTTGCAAAGCTTTGTTTCCACTTTTTCTATTCTTTTGTTCCTTTTTTCTTCCTCCTTCCTTTCTATTTTTTTCTTCTTTTCTTCTTTCCTTCCCTTCCTTCCTTTCTCCCTCACCACTGACTCTTCCCATTTGAATATTTTCTTCCTGTTTCACAATATATATTATACATTTTGGTATGTAGTTACATTTTTGGTTCTCAGACCAGAGAAACCATTCAATACTTGAACATACATGCCTGCTTTATTTCACTTAAGAGTATGGCCTCAAAGCATACCCATTTACTTAGAAATGTCTCTAGTTCATTCTTTTTTGTGGCAGAATCGGACTCCACTGTATAAAGAAGCCACATATTCTTTATCCATTCATAGTTTGATGGGCTTTGGAGTTCTTTGCAAGATTTGGCTGTTGCAACCTGTGCTAGTATAAACATGAGTGAGTATATATCACTGTAATATGATGCTCTTACTTCTTTTGAGAAGGTGCCAAGAAGCACAATAGCTAGGTCTAATGGAAACTCTACTTTTAGTTTTTGAGGAAGGTCTACACTGATTTCCACAGTGGTTGTACCAGTCTACATTTCCAACCACAGTGAAGAGGAGTTCCTTTCTCCCCATGGAGCTGCCGTGATTTGTTGTTTTTTGATTTCTTGGTAATAGCTATCTTTTTGTGGGGTGGAATCTCAACATTGTGTTAATTTGAAACTCTCAAATGACAAGTGATGATGAACAATTTTTTCAATATTTATTTGCTGTTACTGCTTCTTCATCTGAGAAGCCTATGTTCACTTCAGATGTCCATTTCTTTGATTGAGACTTTAAATTAAAGGGATCTGTGTTTCTGTTGTTGTTTAAATATTCTAGATATATGTAGTGTGTCAGAGGAATAGCTAACATCTTTTCTCCCCACTGGGTGGATTATTGCTTCACTTTCTTGGTGGGGAAGAAAACCAAAATCTTTTCAGTCATAGTTGTTAATTCTTTGTGATGTTGCCTGTGTGATTAGAGTTTTGTTCAGAGTCTTCCTACAGCTATCATTGGATTCTACCTATTCTATCTTTGAGCAGATTGTTTCTGCTTTAATATTTAGATCTTTGATCCATTTTTCATTGTAGTTTAGTGCATAGTGAAAAATGTGTGTCTAGTTTTACTCTTCCTCACATACAAAGCCATCTTTTGGATCATTTAAGAAGCTGTCATGCTGCCAGTGAAGTTGTTTGACCCCTTTGTCAAGAGCAAGGTAGCTGAGTGCATTTGAAGTTGTTTCTATATGTTCTAATCTGTTCCATTGACCTTCAGATGTGGTTTTTTTCCCTCAGTACCATGCTGCTTCTATCACTGTAGCTTTGTGGTATGATTTCAAGTTCTGGATTGTGATGCCTTCTGCCTTGCCTTTGTTACCCAGGATTGTCTTTGCTCGTCTAGGTCTCTTGTGGTTCTGAATGAGTTTTAAGATTAGTTTCTCTAATTCTGAGGTATGCGACTGATATTCTGATCAGGATTTCGCTAAATCTGTATATCAGCTTTGAGTGTGTTGTCATTTTCCCTGTATTGGTTGAGCCTACTCAAGAATAAGGGATGTCTTTCCATTTTCTGATTTCTTCTTTGAATTCCTTTTTCAAAAATGCTGTAGTTTTCAAGGGAAAAGTCTTTTAATTACTTTGTTAGGTTGATTTCTAAATATTTTATTTTTCTGGATGATATTTTGAAAGGTGTAGTTTATATACTTTCTCTCCCAGTAAATTTATTATTTATGTACAGGAACACTATTTATTTTTGAGTGTTGAATTTATATCTAGCTATGCTACTAAATTTGGTTATTAAATCTAAGTGTTTGTTGTTGAGATTTTTGGAGTCTTTTATGTACAGCATCATATCATCCACAAAAAATGGCAATTTAACATCTTTTCTTATCCTTATTCCTTTCATTTTTTTCCTCTTATTTGATTTCTCTGGCTAATGTTTCAGAATTATATTGAATAAGAGCAGTGATAGTGGACCACCTAATTTGTTCCTGATTTTAGAGTGAAAGCTTTCACTTTTGGAGCATTTAATATGATGTTGGCTGTTGACTTGTCATAGGTGGCTTTTATCAGATTGTTTCCAGTTTAACTTTCTGTAGGGTCTTTATCATGAATGGATGCTGAAATTTTTCATATGCCTTGTCTGCATCTATTGAAGTCATGTGGTTTTTGTCTTTGGCTATGTTAATATGATGCATTACACTTATTGATTTGCATATGTTGAATTATCCCTGCATCCCTGGAGCTGGGGTACAGTTATGCGCCACTATGCCCAGTCTCAATCTCTGTCACAGCATGCCCCGGGGTCATGGCCAACAGGGCACTCCAGGAATCAAACTCTGGCCCCTGTGTCTGCCTAAGCAGGTGCTTTAATCCACTGAGCTATTTGGCCAGTCCCTATTGGTAGGTTTTTCATTACATCATCAATTTCATTGGCTGATATAGGTTAATTAGAATATTCATTTCTTCTTGATTTAGCTTTGGTAATTCATATTAACCGAGGAATATTTTCATATATCTTGTATTTTCCATCTTATTAAAATACAGGTTCTCTCTGGGAGTGGTGGTTCATGCCTATAATCCTGGCACTTGGGAGGCTGAGGCAGGAGGATCATTTCAAGTTCAAGACCAGTGTGGGCTACAAAGTGAGCTCAAGGTTAGACTGAACTGCATAGTGAGAACTTGTCTCAAAAAGAAAAAGAAAAGCAAACAAACAAAAACTATCCCCCAAAAAACAGGTTCTCAAAGTAGTGTTAATGATCCAGATTTCCACAGGAGCCACTGTGATTCCCCCTTTTCATATTTTTAATTGAATGAGTTTGAGTCTTTTCTCTCCTTTTTTGATAAGGTTAGCTAAAAGTTTGTCAATTTTATTTAATCTTTCAAAGAATTAACTCTTTAATTCATTGATTCTTTGTGTTGTTTTCTTAGTCTCAATTGCATTAATTTCTGCTCTTATCTTTCTAGTTTCTTCTCTCAGATGAGTTTTGGGCTTGACTTGCTATACTTTATCTAGAAGTTTGAGGTATAACATTAGATTATTTGTACTCCTTTTTTTTTCTGATGTGGGAATTTACTTTTATATAGTTCTCTTGTAGGACTGCTTTCATTGTATCCAATAAGTTCCAAAGTGTTGTTTTGGCATCATTCTTTAATTGTAGAAACTATTTGATTTCTTCCTTAATTTCATCTGTGAACCATTAGTTTTTGAGGAGGGTGTTATTTAATTTCCATGTTTTATGACATTTTTGCAGTTTATTTTTCTCTGGTTTTGTTATCAAGGCAATGCTTGCTTCCAGGAATGAGTTTCAGAGTTTCAAAATTTCAAATTTCATTACACTATGGTCTGATAATAAACATGAGATAATTTCATTTCCTTTGCACTTATGTAAGCATGTTCTATGAGCTAGTATGGTTCTATTTTGGAGAGTGTCCTATATGCAGTTGAGAAGAATGTTTATTCTAATGTTTTGGGGTATAACACTCTGTAGACAATTACTATATGCATTTGTTTAAAAATTTGATTGAGTTCTGGCATTTTTTTTGGATATTTTATCTAATTGACTTGTCTATATGTTGCAATGATGTATTGAGGTCCCCACTGCATATCTTTATCAACCTTGGACAACAGAGATGTGCTCTAAAATAGGCTTCTTATCTCCACTTCTCTTTCTCTTTTTGCTTATTTTTGTCTTGATTGCTTTTGCTTTTATATGAGTAAGAACATTGTTTATAGCTTTTGAGGGTTTTTGTTGTTGTTGTTGTTTGTTTGTTCAGTTCTTGTTTCTGTTTCTGCTTTATTTCTCTCCTGTCTTATTCACCAGTTTCCAAGCCTGCACAGTCTTCCTTTGCTTCCAACTTTACTTCTAATCTCTTCCTCCTCTTCTATTTCTCTATATTTTCCTCTAACTCTTGTACATTTTCTCCCTTGAGGGTAAAATCAGCATGTAGAGGGTATATTTACAGCATATAATTTTGTGATTTGTTTTAGATTTGGTTATATAACTACAAATCTTGTTCATAAGGCTGGTGGTGGTATGTTAATAGTAACCACAGTCTGTCATTTTCTAGGGGGTGTCTGATGCTATTGTTCTTATTGATTAAACTACTTTAAACAAGATGACATAATTGTTCTAATCAGTTGTTCTTCCTTGTAAGCCAAGATTGAGATTGCCTGAAGGTCATAATACTCTAGGGCAGTGCTAAGTAACCAGAGGCTGGGCCAAATTAGCGACTACTTCTCATCCCCAATAAATTGAAGAAGTAGGATTTTGAAACAAAATCAAAACCCCAAACCCAGCAGCTACACTTGGAAGACATCTCTGAGTAGTTATTTCCTAAGCGTTCTCAATACTAGCAATAAAGATACCTTACAAACAATTTATAAGCTCAACACAAGAATAAGCTGAATCAAAAATGGAAAATGAGAAGACATGGACACAAGATGCAACCCCAGAATTCCAGCTCACCAAAAATAAATCTAGAGGTCAGTGAGGTGGAATAATTTGAAAGACACCCACTTAGACTTTCTGAAGTGGTAATAGTATAAAAGAATTAAAAGAAATAAATAATGTTCTAGAAAAAATTAAATCAGAAACAATTTCTCAGATAATTTCTCAGACAGTGGCCATAATGAAGGACATCATAAAGTAAATTTGGAGAATATACAGATAAAAAATAAAATAATTTAAGAAAAGGATGCAAATCATGAATGCCCAACACAGGAAAGAAGTGAAATGCATGCAACATATTCAACCAGACATCCAGGAGATCTACTGCAAGTATATACAGCATAATGAACCCATGTGAAGACAGAATCTCAGCTCTAGAGCACAAAATTTCAGTTAGCGATCATGAAAAGAAAGATTTCTTGGCTGGGGAGATAGCTCAGCAGCATAGGCGCCTCCCTGGCAAGGACAAGGTTCTGAATT
>NDGN011267329.1:0-17825 GCA_002564285.1 Tympanoctomys barrerae | reverse complement strand
TGGTGGACTGAGAATCCTAGGTGGTAGATGCCATCCCTAAGACCACCTCTCACTCTTTCTCATCTTCTGGGTTGGCTGGATTTTCTCTAGGCAGGCTCTTGCCTCACTGTGACAGTGTGGCTGCTGCTGTCCAGCTCCAGGCCCCAGCCCTGCCAGGTCAAGTGCCTTCAGCCCCCAGGGGCAAGGAATGAGTGACTCAGGCTCTAAGCCTGAAGTTGGGAGGTGAGATCCAAGAACTAGCTCGAGCCTGTGGAACATGAAGGAGGGCCAAGCGCCCACACTCCTGCTAAGACCCAGGGCAAGGGATGGATTTCCAATGGAAACGGAAGGCTCTTCTCGGAACAGGAAGTCCACTCCAGGCACCCAGAACCGTCAGCTGTCATCGCAGGGCTGTGGGTGGGGTGAGGAGAGGAGGTGGCAGATTCTTTGCTTCTGCTTCCCCCTCAAAGAGTCCCCTTTGTGAATAGAGGAAACAGTGTTTTTCACCGTGTCTTGGGTCACTCTGGTGCTGTGGCTTTGTGCAGCGATGGTGCCGTCCACTCTGGGCTTCCCCCTTCCTCTGCCTCCGCCCTCCTGAAGACCTGCTGCCCAGGGCTCTGGGCCCCATGTGTACTAGGAGCATCCTCAGAACACATGCAGCCCACTCAGCAGGCCTCCATGTGCTGTGTCTCCCCAGGAGCAGGACATCGAGACCTTACACGGCTCTCTGCACATCACCCTGTGTGGGACCCCCAAGGGAAACCGGCCCGTCATCCTCACATACCATGACATTGGCATGAACCGTAAGTCCTCCAGAGCTCTGGGGCCCAGAGGCAGAGACAAAAGCCAGCTGGAAGGGGCCGGTCCATTTTGGGACCTTGCTGAGCTGTCCTGGCGGGGGCACTTACTGTGGCCTGGGGGAGCCAGAGATGTACTGTGATGGGCATCTGGCACTGTCACAGAGTTGTGCAGCCAGGAGAGGAGACAATTTTAGAACATTTCTCTCACACAAAATGAAATCCTGTCCCCTTTGTGTGTCACCCCCAGTGTTCTGGGCTCCCCATGCCCTGGTGCTGACGTGCATCTTTGATCTGCCTCTGTGGGTTTGTCTGTTGTGGAACCTTCCCTAGATGGGATCACAGCATGAGCGGACTCCTGTGGTTGACTCCCTTCACAGTCCTTCGGTCTCTAACCCTACGGGGCCCTGGCCGCTCCTCCAAGCCCTCTGCCCAGCACAGTTCATTGCAGGATGCAGCGCTCTCGTTCGTCCACTCTTCAGCTCTGGGTTGTCTCTACGCCGAGGCTACCGTGAATAATGCTATGTAGATGTTTAGGCGCCAGATTCTTAGTCCCGAGTGCCTTGGTTTTTCCAAGGGGGGTGGACTAGATCTTCCTACTGCTACCGCCACTCAGAGTGCAGGCGAGTCTTCCTATGGTGAGTCAGGAGGCATTTTGTTACGAACGTGAGAACTGCCAGGCTGGCGGCCTGCAGGATTTGGTTCGATCGCCTGCTTTATTTATATTTTTCCAATACTGATTAATGCCTTGAGTTGGGATGATGTCAGTGACTGGAAACCACTTCCCTTTCATTCCCAACTTCTTTTATCTCGCGTCTTGCCTATCTGTCCCTTGTGTCCATTACACACCAGGTCCCATGCTGGGTACTGTCTAGACTTTGTCCTGTGCCGCTGAGCTCTGGGAGGAGCTGGCATCAAGCATGTGAAGTGGCTCCTCTCTGCTGTTCAGAAAGGCCCCCCTGTGAGTTACAGCAGATTAAACGCTGTGTTGAGAGACTGCAGGCCCACTCTGGCCTAACACAACCCATTGCTTTTCCTCACTGTGTAACTTCAGTGAGTACCAAGTGGCACATGCTCAGTGTAGTGATTCAGGGACCCAGTACTCCTGCCACTTCCTGGGTCCTCAGAGGCTTCTGCTGCCGCTCTGTATCTGAAAGATTGGTGGGAGATGAGGGAAGCATAGGGGACTGGCTGCAGATGTGTGGATAACATGGTGATATCACATCCTGTTGGTCAAAGCCCAGTCACATGACTGCCACTAGTTACGAGTGATCCAGGAGGAAAAGGTGAAAGGTTTGGTGACTAGCAACACCTCAGGCCCTCTACAAGTGGCAGATTCACATAGGACGCCTTAGGCGGGTCATGCTTTACCTACCATGCTCCTCCATGTTTGAAAGCTTTCTGTGTCCTGGCCAGTACCCCAGATATGACAGCCTAGAGGACCTAGAGAGGAGCCAGACCAGCCCATCACATGCACCCATGGCTGGGCCGGGGCAGGAGCTGGACTGGGAGCCCTCCCAGCACTGGTACCAAAGCAATGTGCATGGTTGCACAGCCGCCCAGCACCCGCTGTTTCCTGGCCTGACTTCTTCCTCACCATCTGCTGGCCTTTCCTCCAGACAAAACCTGCTACAACCCCCTCTTCAACTCCGAGGACATGCAGGAGATCACACAGCACTTCGCCGTGTGCCATGTGGATGCCCCTGGGCAGCAGGATGGTGCGCCCTCCTTCCCAGCAGGGTAAGAGCATCGGGGTCGTTCATGCCGCAGGGGCCATGCAAGGGGAGATGGGATGGGAGGGATCGAGCTCATTTTAACAGATTTTCTTCATCAGGATAAAATATAAACTTTACTATTTCCTTCAACTTAGCATCTTAACCATTCCAAAGTGCTCAGTTTTGGTGCTCTGGCCTTGAGTGCAGTCACTGCCGGGTAGCCCCCTCCAGGACCTCTTCCTCACACCCTGATGAAACTGCGCTCATTAAACTCCCCTCCTCTCTGGCGAGGATGGCTTTATGGCAGGTGCATTCCACGAGAGCAGGAGGGAGCCATAGGAGAGTGGGCCTCGGCGGTAAAAAGCCTTGGAAATTTAGAAGAAAGAGGGGCGGGAGGCAATACCACAGTTGCACGTACTGCAGGCTCCAGAATTTGTACCTGTCGGTGTCATTGTCATGTACCTGACAACCGGTGTCGTCGGCTCCATATTCTAGATGAAGCAGCTGCGACGCGAGGGTTTCTCCACCTTGCTCAAGGGCATGCAGCTGGAAGGGGGCTTTGGGGTTTTGCTTTGGTCTGCTGCTGGCTCTAAGCCCCATGTCCCTTTAGAGCATGAAGCTGCCTTGTTTCTGGGTGTTTTATTCCCTGGCCTTCTGCGTGGATGGTGCGGCACTTCCATGTCACGTATATAGCTGCAGTAGGACAGCTTATGGACCCCAGCTGTGTTACCTCGGGAAGCAGCCCTCAGGGACACCCCAGAATGCCCACACTGCAGTGCTTTAGACCAGGCGGACTGTCCCTGAGTGTATAGGCTTCCCTAAGGACCCTTGGGTTTTTTACAGCTAGATAGCCCTTTTTAATATATTTTTTAGAATTATTAATTATTAACATTTATCAGTAAAGAAAGGGAGGGACACTCAGCCCCAGAAGGCCAGAACCAAAGGTATTGGGCTTATTAAAACAGTGAGATATAGTTAATTCTTAACCAGAAGATAAAGCCCTGGAAGTCCATCAGTAAGAGTCCTGGGTAGGACCAAACATTTGCAAGACTTGGAGGGAAACAGGCTCTTAGTGCCCCCTGCCCGGGCTCCACCTGCAGAAACTGTGACTTGCTTTTGTGGAGTCCAGGATGCAGGCTGCTTCCTCTAAGGCAACTAGGCAACCAGGGGTGCAGTGGGGGGAGCCAGTGTCGGAAGGAGCTTGGTTTGCTGTGCCCTGGAGTCAGGATTAAGGGTTTCCAGGCCTTGCAAGGGTGGCCTCCTCAATCCTGAGGCTGAGTTCGCAGGGCAGGGCTCGGGAGCCTGTCCCTGGGCTCTGCAGTCTGCCCCTTGCACAGGGATTGAGTCCCTCCTTGCCTTGCAGCTGGCCTTGGGGGTGGGGAGGGCAGAGGAGCCCCTGAGGTAGGTGGCTCCCCAGCACCACACTTGGGAGCTGCTGGCTGCACACTGAGCCCTGACACTGTGGTCCCTTCCCTCCTCAGGCTCTCTTCAGCTTGGTAGAGTCGCAGCATCCAACTCTTCCTGGCCCTGTCTGTGGCTTCCTCTGCTTCCTCCCTGGGCTTCCATGCCCCACAGCATCACTTCCCCTAGAAGCATTTCCTGACCTCTTGAGCAGAACCATCCCCCCTTTGCAATGTCCCCTCTCAGTCCCCTGATGTCACTTGCTAGGCTCTGTCATGGTCACGTTCATGCATTTCTGCTGACTTGCCAGCCGGCTCCTGGTCTGAGTATGTCTGCAGAGCCCCTTGGTTCCTTCTTTAAGAACCTGCTGTGTGGGGGCCATAGTTTCCATGCTGATGTAGTCTGGGTTCTGCTTCCTCTCCCTGAGGTCAGATTGTGAAAGGCATCCAGGGATAGAGTCAGTCTTAAGGGGCTCCCAGACCCTGTGAGGGTGACAGCTCTCAATCCTGAGGTTGATTCAGCAGAGCAGGAGTCAGGACCTCTGGTTAGTACCCCTGCCATCGCCATCCCTATCCTGGGCCCGCCAGAGAGAAGACAGCTGCGCCACCTACAGGGGTCTTGTACGGCCACATGACTTGTTCTCAGCCTCAGTGATGCTTATGCACCTGGTGCTGGGAGTCAAAGCAACCTCAGAGTCAGTGTGAGACTTGAGCGAGCTCTGAATCTCTGCATGGGGGCCTCTTCCGTGGCGCCTGGGGCAGGGGCAGCAGTGCAGCCAAAGCCACTTTATAAAATGAAGGTGGGGATTAGGAGGGGGGTAGGGCTGGCCTCATACGGCAGCTGGGCAGGGTGAGCCCCCGTTCCTGTGTGCTGTGGGTGTGCAGCATAGTGTGGAAGGGCCAGGCAGGGGAGTCAGGTGCACGGCATCCTGGCCTGCACCCCCTGTGTTGGTGGGGATCCCACCTCTCACTGGCTGCTTCTCTGCATCTTCCCAGGTACATGTACCCCTCCATGGATCAGCTGGCCGAGATGCTTCCTGGAGTCCTTCGCCAGTTTGGGTAAGTGCATGAGACAGGTGGCTTCTGGGCTCTCTGCCTCCTGGAGGGGACCCAGCCTGGCCCCTGGCAACAGGTTGGGGCCAAAGGAGATCACCGTAGTGTGCAGCGTGTCCTTCCCTACCCTCGCCCCATGTTGCTCTTCTGCTTCAGCCTTTCCTCTTGAGGGGCCAATCCTGCGATGGCAGCCACTCCTACCCCATCCTCACCTTGTTGCTCCTTATCCCCCTCCACTCCACATGGAATGTTCTGGAACAGAGCTGCCAGTACCTCAGCTCCTCTCTTGAGGCCTGGATTGAACCTAGGCCTTTTCACTGAATTGCATCCCAGCCCAGTTTTATTTTTTATTTTGAGAAAGCATCCTGCAGCCTCACTAAGCTGCCCAAGCTGGGCTCCAACTTGCATCCTCCTGCAGCCCTCTTGCCACAGTCCCATTGAGCCTTTTCCATTTGGCAGATGACGCCGCATGGTTCTGGTCCAGTTGATTTCATTCTAAGATTAAAGCGTGGGGGTGGAAGAGACTGTAATGCACCTTGCTGTAAATGGCAGGAGTTGGGGCCCTGGCAGCAGGGCAAGGGACTGAGAAGGATGAGCTCCCCAGGGTCAGGCTCCTTGGTCCATGCTGACGCTCAGGGCCCAATTCGCCTCAGGGTGGTCCAGGGCATGAGCAGCTTCGGGTTCCACTTAGCCTAGCTTGTCACCCCCGACACGAGGAGCAGGGCACACATTGTGGGACAAGGCAGGAGTTGCGGTGTCTCCCCTCCCCCGTGACGTGACTTCTCGATTCCTTTCCAGGCTGAAGAGCGTCATTGGCATGGGCACAGGCGCCGGCGCCTACGTCCTCACCCGCTTTGCTGTGAGTTCCTCAAAATTGTATTTGGAGATCTGAAAGAGCATCTAGAAACCATGTGTGTGTTCTCGTGTGCACACGCCCACACCTTTGCCTTCTCCCTCACTGAAGCATAGCACCAGATGTGCTCTCTGTCCCAGCCCGGCTCATGGCAGTTAGGATGGATGGCTTTGTCACCGCTGGTTTTTATAGTCTCGGACTAACTGATTCCAAACTCGACTCGGAAACCTGTGACGTCCATGACACTGTCATTGCTGTTGCCACAGTGGGCCCCAGCCAGGGGCTTCAGGTCCTTTGGTTCTTCCCAGGCTTTGTTCTGAATGCCAGAGCACTCGCTGTACTCAGCCGCAGTGTTCTGATGCGTCCGTCAGGTCTGTGCTTTGCTGCAGGTTAGGGATGTGGAGGGCACTCCCTGGCCCGGCATCTCAGCTCTGAGCAGATGAGTCACAGGCTGTAGCTGTGTCCTCAGGATCTGTGTGTTCCCTGGAAGTTCCAAAGCGGCATAGAGCATGTGGGCGCCCGTCTGATTATGCAGCGGATGAGGTGGACCCACCTGACAGCCGAGGCCAGCAGGGCAGCAGGGCTCGCCGGGCAGGTCTCCAGGGTGCGCTCCTCCTGGGCCTCCTCAATCCGCTCTCTGGAGGAGCTGTTCAGTCTTGCGTGTCTGGAAGCCCAGTGCTACCCAGTGGGACTCAGGGGTCTTCATGACCTGGAGCGCAGTGGCCCCCTGGGGCCCTGCCCTCGCCTTTTCCCCGTTCTTCTCCCAAGCTTCTCTGTGACAGGAAGCCCCTGGGTTTCCGATTCTTGTCTGCCTGTCCATCTGACCTTGGGTCTCCACCTGCAGCTGAACAACCCTGAGATGGTGGAAGGTCTCGTCCTCATCAACGTGAACCCTTGCGCGGAAGGCTGGATGGACTGGGCTGCTTCCAAGGTGAGGGGGGCACGGCCCTGCATGCAGATGCGGCTTGAAGGACAGGCGGATACACAGGCTCGGCCTGGCGCAGCCTTGGGCCCCTGTTGGCCGCCCTCCTCCTTTCCTCCTGCTTCCCGGCCCAGCAGCAGAGCATCTTTCCACTACAGGCCGCTCAGAATATTTAAGCGAGGTTTTTCTGTCTACACCATTGATGTCACAGGGCCATGGGTTCCTGAGCCAGCCTCGCAAGCATCACTCAGATTCCTGAGTGTCTGCTGGGTACCTGCGGTGTGCTGGGCTCCTCTCGCTATGCTGATGAATGGGACAGAAGTCTCTCAGGAGTCCTCACAGTATTGATGAAAAATGAATTTGTTTTCTGCCCTGACTGTGATGCTAGTTGCCATGGTAACTAGTGCCTGAATCTGGGAGTTGCCCCCCTGCCATTATTCTTCACCCCTCGTCTCCACAGTCAGCCCAGGACATGGGGCTTTTTCTCACCTATTCAAAGAGGAGGAAACTGAGGTTAAGAAAGCTTTCCAGGGTCACACGGAGGTGGGCAGCAGAACTGCACTGGATACACATTGCTTTGACTGCAAGGTCCGTGGGCCTGGTTGTCACCGGCTCTGGGTCACTGTCCCTGGGTCAGAGACAGGCTGCAAGGTGAACAGCCCAGCTGCTGGGGAGGCCCTGCCCAGCTGAGCTCCTGGGGCTTCGTGTTTATCCTGTTTATCTTTATAAAGATTATTATTCCTATTTTAATATTTTCCCCATCAAGGCTCCAGTGTTTGCCAAGGGAGCAGGAATCATTCCAATGGAAATAAGATGAAGCCCTTCAGGCTGGGGGAGCCAGCATCTCCTTGGGAATGTGTTCTCTCCCGTTTGAAGTGGCTGTGAGGGAGGAGTGCTGGGGCGCTACCCACCCCAGCTGTTCCTGCGGTAGCTGCTCTGGTGTATTCCTCCCTCCTCTGTGCCTCCCCAGAACTTGGGAGCCCTGCCCTCTCGCCCACATGACCTTCAGGAGCCAAGCCCCAGGGACGTTCCTGAACATCTGTTCTGGGCCAGGCATGGAGGGCTGGAGACACCGGCTCCTGGCTGCAGCGGAGCCCGATGTCTGCTGGGTTAATGTCCATACCATGTCCTTGCTCTCCAACACAGCTGTGGAGAAGGACACCTGTGTGCGAGGCATAGGCATCTGGCTCTGTTCGCCTCCTGGCAGGGCTTCTGAGCATAGAAGCTTGGATGGAGACCCAGGCTGACCTGCTCCCACTCAGCAAGGGGCCAGAGGCAGGAGGCAGCAATGAGATCTGGCTGAGGCAGGGCAGGTCCTCAACTTCCCATCTCCACAGCCCGTATGTGAGACCATTACCCTTCAACAAGGAAAGGGTTCCGACTCACACTTTGGCAGGTTCCCATCCACGTGTGGTTGGCCGTGTGTCTTGGGCCTGTGGTGAGGCAGCTCACCGTGGAGGGAGCATGCAGTGGGCCATAGTTGCTCACCTACCGCTAGACAGCACAGTGCAGATGGAGAAGGGACCAGGGCTCCACAGTCCCCTTGCAGGACCCCCAGTGGCCTGAAGACATCCTGCTGAGCCTCATCTCTTAAGGGGTCCACCGCCTCCCCAAAGTGCCAAGCTGGGAACCTGGGCTTCACGCGGGGCCCCTTCAGACATTCCAGATGCAAGCTCCAGCTGAAGGCCAGGGGTGCAGAATGCTACTTTGTCCCCGGGCAGTAGGCAAGGCTGAGCTGGGCTCGCAGTGGCGGCCCCTGGTTCCGATGCACTACTGTCTTCCCTGCAGATCTCTGGATGGACCCAGGCCCTGCCGGACATGGTGATGTCTCACCTCTTCGGAAAGGTGAGTGGCAGACCTGGCCCTGGCACGTTCAGACCCTGTTCTTAGCTGTGGTGTCAGCAGGGAGCCTTGTGAGTGGGGTGAGACGACTAAGACACGGTCACGGGGGTCCTGTGCTGATGCCTGTGCTGCTGGGGCAGCTTAGCTAGGCCTGTTTGCTCTGCCTCCCCCTTGCGCATAGGTCTTCTAATTGCAGCCCAACACCCTGCAGTATTTTGACATAATTAGGTCTAGGGATATATCTGTAAAGCCATCGCTAAAATCTAGACAGTGGACATCCCCAACACCCCAAAAGCTTCCTTGCACCCCTTGATAATGTTCCTTTCTGACCTTCTAGACACCTTCTGCTTTTCTTTCTGCCACTGTAGATCACTGTATAATTCCTGTTTGAGCAGAAGGGCCTTGGGCAGTGTATATTCCTGTTTTGGGTCTGGCTTCTCCCACTCAGCATCATTATTTTTTAAATTAATTTATTTATTTGATATAGGGTCTCACTACACATTTCAGACTCATAGTGATCCTCCTGTCTCAGCTTCCCCAGCACAGAGATCATAGGCATGCTCCTTTGGTTTTGGGGCTGGTACAGTATACAGTACTGGGGAT
Source organism: Tympanoctomys barrerae (assembly GCA_002564285.1). NCBI lineage: Eukaryota > Metazoa > Chordata > Mammalia > Rodentia > Octodontidae > Tympanoctomys > Tympanoctomys barrerae. The sequence continues at coordinate 8,661 of NDGN011267329.1, read as the reverse complement.
TGAACTCAGGTCCTTGTGCTTGCCAGGCAGGTACTTAGACCACTGAACTATCTCTCCAACCCCACAGCATCATTATTCTGAGGCCCCTCTGTGCTGGTGTGTGTGTGTGTGTGTGTGTGTGTGCTGGAACCAGGGATTGAACTCAGGCCCTTGTGCTTGCCAGGGAAGCGCTTACTCCCTCTGCGCTACTGTCAGTGACAGTGTACTCCCTTTCAGAGCCAAGCAGAGTTCAGGGGCTGCTGTGTCTCAGCTTTTCTTGTTCCCCTTCATGGGCCTTGCACTCTTCTCCCTTACAGGTCTGACAGGTAAGGGCTGCAGCAAACTCCTGCTGGGGCCGGCTGCGTGCTGGGTGCTGTTCTCTTGGAGCCCGCTCGGCTCTGTGACCCATGAAATGAGTACTATTTTCATTCCTACTTTTTGCACAAGGAAATGGGGCCAAGGCTGGCCGAGTGACCTCCACAGGGAAGAGGCTGCCCGGGATTTGCACCAAGTCGGCCACCAGCATCCACGCTGGAGCCTGCTGTGAGGGGCTGGCACCTGGGCCTCGGTTCCCACCTGGCTCTGAGGTGGGCTGCGCTTTGCACAGCTGTCCCTACCACAGCACCCTTGTGGGCTTTGGGGCCAGGACTCGTGCAGCATGCTGGTGGCCAGCTCTAGCCATTTTCTCTGCCCTCTATGGATCATCTAGGGCAGAGAGATTTGAGAAAGTTCAGAGCCTGTTGCCTTGAAAATCTGAGCTGATTGTACCCCAAGCTCTTGGAGATGGGGTAGGCAGGCAGTGGGAGCCCCTGGTGCCCCTAGGTTTCTGCAGCTGTGTTCTGGCTGGAAATCTTAGGACGATTTCTCAGACTATTTTTCCTTGCTTTTTTCTTAAAAACCTGTTGGCCTCCTTGTGCTTCAGAGACCGTGGGCTGTGTGGACGTGGCTCACACTTGACATGGGCACTTTGCCACCTCTAGCCCTGCTCTGCTTATCCCTGGTCACTTCAGGTCTTTGTGCGTCTGCCACTGCACAGAGGAGAGACAAAGCGAGCTCAAATCACATGCCCAAAAGGCCCCAGAGAGCAGGCCGGCTGAGATCGACCTCCACAAGGGTGCTGGGGGCTCTGTGGGAACTGAGATCTCTACTTTCCAGCGACTTCCTGTTGTTGCCTGATTTGGTTTCAGCTTTCAAGCATGAAAAGCTCCAGCTTTCTCCATTAAAAATGAATCGCTGGCATTTGTATCTGATTTGGGCTGCATGCAAAAGACTTTTGTGTGCAGAGCTGCCTTAAGTCCTGGAAACGTCCTCTGTGTGTGAGGGCCACACAGCCCAGTGAGGTCACAAGATTGACCCACGGAAGGGGTAGCAGAGGGGCTGGGCTGCCCACCAGCAGCCCTCAGCCTTCTGTGACACTGTACCTGAGCCCAGGAGCCAGAGCCATGCCCGCTGGATGGGGCTTCTTCCCACCTCACCCTGGCTGGCAGGTGCCAGTCTGCCTTGGGCACTGCCACAGTGCCGTCCCCACACCTTCCTCCTGCTCCATGACTGTCTGCACTCCGTACCCAGCGACCTGGAGCTGGAGGCCGAGGGACAACCAGGCCCTGGCACCGTAAGGGACATGCTCTGTGTCTGCAGGAGGAGATGCAGAACAACGTGGAGGTGGTGCACACCTACCGCCAGCACATCCTCAACGACATGAACCCCGGCAACCTGCACCTGTTCATCAATGCTTACAACAGGTACTCCTGATCAGGGGCAGCAGGGCAGGCAGGCGAGGATGGCGGCACCTGCAGGAGGCGCCGGTCCTGGGCTTGAGCAGCAGGCTCATAGGACAGGCGCCCGGCAAAGCCATCTGTGTGTCGGGGACTCCTGGTGTTTTGTGACCAAAGGACTGGCCAGGAGTGGCTGTAGTTAGGCTCTGTGTGTGGATAGTGGGTGGGGGCACATACCTGGGGGGGATCACAAGAGACAGCTGCGGTAAGTAGAGCAGTGCGGCACTGGGAGGTGCGAGGGGTCTCAGGGCTCTGCCCGGAAGGAACCTGTCACACTCCGCAGAAGGGCAAGTCATGGCCTCAGGGATGCTCCATCTCACAGCACAGTACCTTGGTGTCACCAAGCACGCTGGTGTCTAGCAGAGTCTGATGGCCATTTCCTTTCACATCCTGTGGCGTCTCTGCACAGCCAGCTCTACTGAGGTTTTTGCTGTTGCTGAAAAAGCCGACTTTGAAGCTTGTTAACTCCTGACTGCTTACCCAGAACAGGAGGGAGGCCTGGGGCTGAAAAGTGAGGGAGCCCGGGAGCCCAGCAGGGACCCCGAGCGCCACTCCCCTCTCCTCACAGAGGGTGCAGAGCAGTACACCGGGAAGAGGTGCTGCTGCTGCTGCTGCTGCTGCTGTGGTCATTTCCTATCAAAGCAAAGGTCAAAGAGGTCTTGTGGTCTCCCGAAGGTCACACAGTAGTGGAGCCTGATTGGAATCCTGTGTGTCTGGCTGCAGACTGTATGCAAAGGGTGGTCTTCTTGGCAGCTGTGGAGGGGGTGATGCAGACGTGTAGGGAGGGTGGTCTAGACTAAGCCCTGTGCGGTCCAGTGAGAAGCCCCTGGGGCCTGCATCATGGCTGGAGTGAGCTCAGGTCTGAGTTGGTGGGAGATCTTGAGCTGCTGTGTGGAGACCAGGGGTGAGGGGCTTTGAGGGTGGACTTAGGTCAAGAGCAGAGGCCCTGAGGGGATTGTGAGGGAGGACCAATGGTCACACGGATGGGGAGGGGTGATGTGTGAACACCAGGGAGACGTAAGCATCCTCTGTGGTACAGGACGACCCGTGTCCCTGCAGTAAAACCACAATAACGACAATAGCTTTGGGACAGAATGGGGCAGGTTCTGCTGGAGGTGCACAAGTCTTGCTGTCCCCTCACACTTGCGGGGCACAAGGGCGGGTGGGGAGGGGGCTTCTGCGGTGTCCTGGGAGCTGCGAGGGCTGGTATGGAGCATGGTGTAGGTGGCTGTCCGTTATGGCCACCTGTGGACCTCTGGGGTTGGCTCGGTGGGTGGAGAGGCTGCCCCCAGGCAGCGTCCGCTGATTCCAATGATGTCTCCTGCAGCCGCCGTGACCTGGAGATCGAGCGGCCCATGCCTGGAGCCCACACCGTGACGCTGCAGTGAGTCCCTGGGCTCTACCCACCCCGCAGCCTTAGCCTGCTGAGTGTAACCGGTGGGGCACCACGGGCACTGAGAACTGGCTGGCTGCTGCATGGGCTGGCACAGCCTGGCGGCCTCCGCATCCCTCACTGTGCGCATGCTGCACCCTTGCCTAGCTGGAGGCCCCGGTGTGGGAGGTGTGGGAGGAGGCGAGCTGATCGCACCCCGCAACGTTTTCCTCAGCTCCACTGTCTGGAGCTGTGTTAGGCTTCACTGCACAAAGCCTGGGCCTGACTGCTGTAGGAGGAAAAGGAGTTGCTCCCACGATAGCAGGGAGTGACCAGCAGGGACTGTGTCTTGTGTGGCCCCCGGAGCACACCATATTGCCTGCCCCTTGAGAATTTGGCAGGCTGTGTTTCCTTTGTGCTTCATGCCATTCCTGTCTCTGTCTTGATTATTGACAAAGTCCTGCTCATAATTCCCAGAAGAGGAAGGGGCCTTTAAATAAAAGCATCAGGCCCAGAAATGGTCTGGCTGAAATTTAGACTAAGGTGTCAATGACTACCAACCCACTCATCCACAGAGCAAAGCAGGTAAGGGAGGGGCAGGAGTGGTGTCCGAGGAGCCAGTGTAGCTGTTCTGGGTCCTGGGCTGGCCTGGCAGGCATGAGAGCCTCCGAATTGAGTCCCATATTAACTTCTTGCCCACTAGGTGCCCTTCTCTGTTGGTGGTTGGGGACAGCTCTCCCGCCGTGGACACCGTGGTAAGTGGAGGTGGAGGATCAGGCAGCGCTGCCCCGTCTGTGCAGGTGACACCTTCTGTTAAATGCCACACTGCCAAGCCCAGCTACCTGGCTTCTGGGCAGCCTATCCCCACCTGGGCTATGCTCAGCGCCTGCCTGGCCAGGTGTGACTGCCCCCCTCCCCCACTGCTAGAGCCAGGCCCGTCTTCCCAGCTGGTCTGATACCCAGGTGGCTGTCAGGAAAACAGCAGCTGGGAGGTGGAAGCTCTGTGCCTCACTCCCCGCCCCCTCCAGTCCCTACCTGTGTGCAGCTGAGGCAGAGAGAGGACTCCGCTTTTCTGGCCTCCCCGCATTCGAGGAGATAGGTGACCTAAGGTCCTTCTATCAGAGCCACAAATTGGACCACAGAGTAGAATTTGCTGATAGTCATGTGTAGTAAAGACCTGCAGTGTTGTAAGGAACCAATAGTTTCTTGGATGACTCACTGGAGACAATCGTCGGACACATCAAGAGCGGTATCCTGCTCCTGCCAGTGGAGGTCACAGTTCTACTTTCGGCATTTGAAACATCACAGATGACTTATAGATAATCTGATTAATTCTGGATGATGCTTTTAAGAGGGGCCACTGCAGAGTGGAGACACAGACCACCTTGTGGGGGCTGATTTACTATAGAGAGCAGTTGTTGGAACTGCGGTCGTTAAACCTGTACAGTGCCGGAAAGCAGCAGGGAAAGTAAGGCCTCCATTTAGCAGACCCTTCTGGAACACCCTCCCCCTTCCACTAGTCTGACAACAACCTTTGGGAAGAGGTTCAGTCCTCACTTAATGCACAGGGAAACCGGGGTGCAGAGAAGTTAAGTAACTCAGCCACGGCCACGCAGCAGGCTGCAGCAGATGTGGGAACTGAAGCTCTCTGCCTAGCCCAGGAGCCCAGGTTCTTCCGTGCCGTGGGGAGCTTGGGGTTTCTGGTGCCAGTGCAGAGCAGGAGGGCAAGTTGTAGTACTAACCGAGCTCTGCCCTGCCTAGGTGGAGTGCAACTCAAAACTGGACCCCACAAAGACCACGCTGCTCAAGGTACGGGGTGGGCAGGGACTCGCACCGGGGGCCGTGCACAACGAAGCTGCTCCCAGCAAGGCAGTGCTGGTGGAGCTGGTGGATGTAAAGGCTTCTCCTGCCTGTGTGCAAACCCTGGTGAGGCGCTGGGGCTCAAGGCTGCAGAGGAGAGTGATCCTGCCACAGGGCCAGGAGCTCACAGGCCTAGGGCTCAGGAGGGCCGGACAGGGAGTGCTTGGCAGGGGCTCTGTGTCCCCAAGCTGCGGGTAGCATGCCCACCTAGGGACTCCAACTGTCCCTTGAGAGCAAGTGCCAGGCAGAGACCAGACCACTCAGGGGCTTCTGTGAGCAGAGCTGGGACAGCCGGGGCTGAGCTTTTGGCCTTCCCGCCTCCAGGAGAGTTTGGTATCTATTGCAGAAGCCACTAAGTCTGTGGGAGGTCATTATTAAGGTCCCTCAAGGTGCTGCGGATTGAACCCAAGGCCTTCATGCTGAACTCTTTAATTTTTGTTGTTGTTTTTTTTAATTTTGAGAGAGGTTTCTCACTAACACACTGTTTGGGCTGAGCTCTCACTTGCAGCCCTCCTACCTCAGCCTCCCAGAGTGCTGGGGCTTCAGGTTTGTGCCACCCTTTTCTGTGGGGATGACACTTATCACACGGAGGGCTCACACTAGCTTAGGGCTCTGTCTGCAAAGCTCCTCCTTATTTCCAGAGCAGGCCTCCTTCAAGGTCCCTGGAATAGGAGCCGTGCCATTCCTGTTAGGGGGACACAGTGCAGCCCACAGCCAAGGGTGGGTGGCCTCAGGTGGGCAGGCAGCTGGCTTGGCAACATCCAACAGCGGGACCAGCTTCAGCCTGGGTCTCCCCCATCCTGCCAGGGCACGCCCAGCCCTGCTGAGTTGCACCTATGCCTAGAGTTTGCTTAGATCGTCACAGAGCTGGGGGCTGCAGTGTCTGACTGCATCCCTGTGGCTGGCGCTAGGGAGCCGAGATGGCCTTGAATGCCCCGGGCTACAGCCACTCTGCAGCCCGCGCTTTCTTCCAAGGCCTCCTGCCCCACGTCTCTCCAGCTCTCTGCCCCCCTCAGTGCTCCCCCACCCCCTCAGGGTGAACACACATGCGTGGACTCCAGCTAGACGACAATGCCTTTAGTTTTGTGATTTAATAAAAACTTTAAAAGCCCCAGCACTTACCAGGGACACCCTGTCAGGAGCCCTATCAGGACTGACCCCTCCAATCTACCGATTTCCCAAGAGAATAAGCAAACAGGGCCTCCTACATGCACCCTTTGCAGGTCAGACTGATTCTGGCCACAGTCTTACAAGTGGCTCCAGCTCTGTTGGGCCCAGTTTCTACTTCCCAAAAAGGAGCGCTCACATATTCTTGGGGATGGTGGGGCTGGCGCTGTGGAAAGCTATGAGTGGAGGTTGCCCAGGAGACAGTCTGACACTGGGATGCCCGACCGCACCCTTGCTAGGTGGGGTGGTGCACCCCACTCCTAGTCCACCTGTCACAGGAGCTTGGCACTGACCCGCTTTCCTCTCTCCTAGATGGCAGATTGTGGCGGCCTCCCGCAGATCTCTCAGGTGAGTACCAGCTGTCACTGCTCCCTAGGGGGTGCCCCAGGTGTCCCTCTGTGTCCTGCATATGCCTCACTCCTCACTGCCTCCCTGTGACATCAGAGGATGGTTTGTGGGCATGTGATGACTTCTAGAATTTGCTTTCTGACCAAGGCACACTTGAGCCCCAGAAAGAAACCCGTGGTAGAGTAGGTGGCCCCGGGCTTCAGCACATGTGCACGTGTGTCTGCATGTGCCATGCGTGCATGACCATGTCAGGGATGTAGCGTGTTTGCTTCCCTGTCATCATTCACCTTCCAGTGGCCTCCCATAAAAACCCCATCTACCTATCAGAGGGACCTTTCCTGTATCTTCTTCCCACTTTATGTCAGGCGAGCTTGAATGCTATCTTGAAATAGAATACTCCATGAAATATTTGTCATCTTTTTCCTCCACGCCGTGTCCCACCTCATTGCTTCCTTCCCCTGCTTGTAACTAGAGCAGATCTCTCACTGCCTGCAGTCAGGGCTGTTTCTCGGTGCCATGGCGGAGTGTGCCGGCCCAGGCTTCTGGGAGATCCGCTGGGGAGACCCGATTCCTGGTCCACTCGGCTCCCTCCTTGGGCCCTCACAGCGGGGACTGTGTCCACAAACAGAGGTCTCAGCCCTTGTGATCGTTCTCAGAGGCAGGAAGAGCCAGGATTTGATCTCACTGTCACAGAAGAGGGCATTGAGATTAGAATATGAGAGAGTTGATCCATGGCCACCCGGGGAAGCCCCACTGGGTCAGTGAGTCCCATTCTCAAGACTGTCTCGGTTCTGTCCCTTCTCTCTGAAGCCCTGACATGCCTCACTTGTCATTTTTTCCATAGTCACGTGAATCCCAGAGGCCAACTTTTGCATAGCCAAATGTCACTGGCCTTCTTATAGGTTAGTGGCAGGAGTTTCTGGGGATGTCAGGCAAGGGGCCTCAGCCAGTGGCCTCTCCCTGTAGGAGGAGGAGACCCAGGACAACGGAAGCAAGCTCTGCATTTGCGGGAAGACTGCAGATGCGCTGAGTATCCTTCCAAGTTCAAATCAAACTGACCATTGTAGAGGGAGTGATCAGACCGAGCGTGGTCTTGATATTCCACCCTTACTTCAGTTAAAGGAACCAGTGAATTAATCAAACCTGTCTGTCCACTCAAGCGTCCAACCATCAGTTCTTATTTCCATCTTTTGCTCCTTTCATTTTCCTTTTCTTGCCCATTTTCCCTTCCTTTCTTTAGACTATTAATCCTGTTTTAATTTTAGCCAACTATTTGTCTGAGCATAGTCTCATTCTTTCCTCCCTTTTTCCTTTCATCCATTTATCTGTTATCCTCTCCCCTCCCTCCCTTCCTCCCTCCCTCCCTCCTCCTCTCTCCTCCTTCTTGCCCTCCCCCTTCCCCCCTCCTTCCCTCCCTTCCTCCCTCCTTTCTGTCCATCCTAGCATTGAGGCTGGTGGTGAATTACCTTGAGCACATGGGTTCTGGGTTTGGAGGCCCTGGAGCCAATCTGCAGGAAGCGCCCCTGATTAGTTGAGGACCTTGGATGTGTCACTTTCCTCCCCAGCTGTCTGCTGTGCTGTACATGCACAAGTAGTGTGCACTGCACACTGTACTTGGCAGGAGGAGGTGAAATGGTGCTGTGTGGTGGCGCCCTTGGTAAGCCGAGCAGCTCGAGATGCTGCTGTGGCTCTGCAGAGGTGGGGTGCAGTGCTGCATCCAGTGTGGTCCCCAGAAGCATTCAGCAGTTAGTGTGACACTGCCCTGTGTCACAGGCAGGAAACCAGTTCAGATGGTCATGTTGCTATCCTAGTACCTATAGCTGTGAAGTGACTTACAACTCTTTCTCCCTGGCCAAAGCCGAAGTGACTTTCAACCTTTTCTCTCCGGCCAAACCTAATGTTAGTTTTATAAAGAGCCCATATTTTACCTCTCTTAGTTACTTTTCTCAAAAACACCCGATGCCCAAAGTTAAATGGGCTCCAGCTTGTAGAGGTTTCGGCTGGCTCCAGGGCAGGGTGGTTTAGAGGAGAACAGTTTGTGAAGAACATAGCAAGGTGTCTTAGTTGCTCTTCTCTCGTTGCTGTGACAAATACTCAACAGCCAAATTGAAGGAAAGAAAGGTTTATTTAACTCACAGTTACTGGAGGTTTCAGTACACA
>NDGN011267324.1:0-11417 GCA_002564285.1 Tympanoctomys barrerae | reverse complement strand
ATACACCCCCCTGGGGTACATATACCCTCCTAGGGTACGTACACCCCCCTGGGGTACATACACTCCCCTGGGTACATATACCCTCCTAGGGTACATACACCCCCCTGGGGTACATACACTCCCCTGGGTACATACACCCTCCTAGGGTATATACGTCTCCCTGGGGTACATAAACCCTCCTAGGTACATACACCCTCCTGGGATACATACACCCCCTAGGATATATACACTCCCCTGGGGTACATACAGTAGATAGCATACAATTTTATGGACAGAAAGATCTCTCTCTCTCTCTCTCCTTCTCTCTCTCTCTCTCTCTCTTCCCCCGTTACTTTTGCTGTCTTATACCACAATGAACGGTTGTCCCCTGCCACGTGCCACCCCACCTTGGAGCCAGCCCATTAGGAACGGAGACTTCTGGCCGAGGAGATAGCTCCGCAGTCTAAGTGCCTGCCTTGCAAGCACAAGGACCTGGGTTTGATCTCCAGTGCCACGAGCCATACTGGCCATCGAAACTGGGCATGGTGGCGAGCACCTGCAATTTCAGCACTGGGGAAGTTGAGCAGGAAGATCACTGGGAGTCTGAGCTGCACAGTGAAACCCTGTACCAAATAAATAAATAAATAAACAAATAAATAAATAAATAAATTTAAAAATTTAAAAATTTAAAAAAAGAACCGAAACTTCTACAAACTGTGGGCTAAATAAATCTTTCCTCCCTCGACCTTGGGTGCTGGGTAGTTTGCCTCAGCAAGGAGAGATGTCCCCAGGACACTCTCCATTGGACTACACTCTTGAGAGGTGGGGACTGCTTGGCTTTAGGACTTGCAGGAAAAGTGCCTGGTCTTCTTCCATGTGTGTGCTCTGCGGGGCTACCCTCTGGGCAATGAAGAGAAGGGGCCACTGGGAGGAGGCACCAGCTCTAACACGATGCTCCCACTCAGAAACAGACACTTCCTGACTGTGTATTAGAGGCCCCCACAGGGCCTGAGTCAGAACTCTAAACCATCCTGGACTGTCTGTGTGATCCTGGGAAAGGGAGTCTTTGGCCGTCCTCAAGTGACCCAAGGAAGCTGTGGCCAAGCACACCGCCCTGCGACCTGAGCGCCTCGAGGAGCAGCTTATTCTGAGAGAGAATGTATTATCCAGTCCCCTGCACCATTCGGAGAAAGCCTCGGAAGTCAGCCGTGGGACCAGACCAAGCTCTAGATAACCTACTGAAACCAGGTCATCTATAAAACGGCCTTTTGCACTCAAGACCAGCAGGAGGCCGAGGAGCGGGACTGACAGGAATAGGAATAGGAATAGAAATAGGACTAGGACTAGGACTAGGACTAGGACTAGGACCAGGAATAGGACTAGGACTAGGACTAGGAATGGGCTAGGAAGAGGGCTTCCTGGGCACGGCTGCTCTGCAGCCTCATCGCACAGGGTTCCTGGAGCCTTCCACAGGTGGCCATTACAGGTGTGCAAAGTTGGACCCTTCAAAATGGGGTACCACTGGCACCTGCCAAGACTCTGTCTTAACCACCCAAGAGATCGCTGAAAGGCTGTTTGTCCCCAAGGATGAAGGCCCTGGGAGCCAATTGGTCTGACAGAGTGGTTCAGCAAGACAGAAGGAGCCTAGGGCCTTCCCTTGGCACCTGGGACCCAAACCAAGAGGCCGTCGCCACAGGTATGGTTGGCTTAAGGAAAGAGCTAGATGTGGTAGGTCAAAGAGCTAGACAAAGGCTGATCTGTCTTCAGGCAATTGCGGCTGTTGCCCTGCTAATTCTAGAGGCTACCAAGCTTGCCTTGGCAACGGTCTGACAGTGTACTCTCAGCATATCTCAGGGCTTCTGTCCGCCAAAGGAAACCTCTGGTTCGAGATCCCCAACTCTTGAGATATCATGCTATGCTGCTGGAGGGACCTGCCGGTCAAATAAGTCTGCCCTCCCCTAAAGCCTGACACCCTCCTCCCAGAAGAACAAGGGGGATGAACTCCTGACTGTAGCCAGGTGGTAAGGGCACCTCATAGCACGTGGGGCAATGTGAGAGACGACCTGCTAGAAGGCCCGGTCTGGACACCCTTCATAACTGAGGGCTCCCTCAAGGGACAGGGTGCTGAAGGGCAGGATTCCAGCGGCGCCCTCCACGAAAGCCATAGGAAGCAGGCCCATTCTGCAGAACGGGGGCTTAGCTGGCAGCGATCGCCCTCACTGGGCTCTCAGACTAAGCAAAGGGCGGCAGAGGGGAGCGGACGAAACTGGATGGAAACGCACCGGCCAGCGCCGCAGCACGCAGGGCACCAGAGAGCCCTCCCGATGCCACCCCTCACTCCGGAGCGCCCCCCGGGGAGGCTGAGCCCTGCGCTCTCAGGCAGGAGCCAAGAAGCTCCTGGCAATGGGCTGTGCTTACAGCCCTCCTGCAGCACGTTTCCATCAAAGAAGGAAAACTGCTTTTCCCGACAGCTCGCCGTGGAAAGCCCTTCAGCAGTCCTTCTACCCAGGGAAGGAAGGGGCTTCTTGGATGGAAAATCAACCATTTACTGGGAAAACATTCAACTACTTACATTGAAAAGACTATGGATCCAGCTGGCAGGTCATCCAATTTGTGTCAAAACACCAAACAAAGCCTGAAACCACCTCTCCCTATCTCACAGAACAGCTCCTGCTGGCATCCAACACAAAGGGACGCACCCTGGGGAAGCCTGGCAGATAGAGGCTGCCCACCATCCCAGGCAACGGGGACCCGGCTCCTCCACGCTCTGGCCCACACAGCCCCTGGCATCAGTGCTTCCCCCAGCGCCTGCATGCTCTCCCTGGCCTGTGGGGACTCGGGACGTCCGGGGTGGTTAAGGGAACAAGAGGTTCTCGACTTCAACACAATCCACGAGCAGGAAAGAAGCTGCAATGTGGGTGAGGAGGAAACTGCAGGGCCTTGGATTTCTGAGAGCATTTGAAAGAGGCAATTCAATTTTTCTATGGAAGAAATTAATGGCCAGATAATGATAATAATAAAAATAAATAGTTCCTGTAAGCATTTTATTTCTAATTGTTTATAGATGCCTTTCAAAAGCACTAACTTTATATCAAAAAATGAAATACTTACGGCATCAGTACTAATTCTCATTATTAGTAGTGTTAGAATTGCACATAGCTATGCCCTCTAGAGCCCGGAATGACACATAGCAGGTCATCAGCCTCATGCGGAAGTGGAAACTGGAAATCTGAAAGCTTATCCGAAATTATCTACTGAGGAAATACGAAATTTGGAATGCTTTGTCTCTGCCTGTGTGCAAATCTCCCTGTGACTTTTAAATGTTACTCCTGAAGATTCAGAGGAGCCCATCAAAGGGATTTCAGAGTCTGATTATTTTCTACACCAAGAGCTATAGGAGAGACTCTGGACAATGGGGCCAGGGACACAGCAGCAGCCCACGCAGCACTGTTTCCCTAGGATTCCCCGGGGGCACTCTCTACTTTATCTTCCCTAAGTTTTATTTTTGTTGGTGCATGTTTGCTGTCCTGAATGATTGCTTTCACTGCAGAGAGCTGGTAGAGAACACATCTTAGTCGTTTTGACAGCTCCTTCCAGCCTATGCCCTCCACCATCCTCGTCCCTTTTGCAAACGATCCACCTCCCTGTTCTGGTTCTTAATGGGCCAGCAAGCAGAGCATGGGGTCCTAGCTTCCGGCACCCCATAGTCTGAGCACAGGGGAGAGGGGGAGGGGGAGCCCAGTGGGTCCTCTCACAGGCTGGGCCGGGTGGGCAAACGTGAACCCTGAACCCTGATTCTTCAGCACTGCGACAGGGATCAAGGCGCCAACAGTGGAAAGCCCTTAACCCGACCTTGGTGCACTCATCTCGGGTACCAGAGCCCCCCCACCCAGGGAGGATCAAAGGGGGAGCAGAGGGCAGGGAACCTGAAGCCCCTGCACGGCATGGAGGAAGCTGGAGGGGAGAGCGTGACCAGGAGAGAGAAGGGGAGGAAGCGGGCCCTGGAGCCGCCGGGCTGCCTTGCACATTGTAGGACACACTCGCAGGCAGCAGATGCTGGGCTCTGCCCGGGAGCCTGTCCCACAGGTCAGTGGCATGTTCTAGGGTTCTAGCGGGAGAACAGAACTGAGGAACAAGTGGCTTGTACAACTCTACCAGCATGCTTCTTCCCAGAGGCATAATCCACAGAGGCTAAGAAGTACTCCTTGTGTTGGTCTGTGTGGCATAGGCCGTGCTCTCAGCTCGCATCCAAAACAAAGAAGGACAGAGTGCTTCCCTGACAGGAGAAGCTACAGCAGCTTTGACTCACATCTTACTGTTTGTGTTTTTTCTTTTTCTCTCACAATGATTTAAAAGCAAAGAAGATTTTTTTCTTCTTTAAATGTATTTGGTATAGGGTCTTATTGTGCATCTTGGACTCACAGTGATCCTTCTGTTTGCAATCTCTCCGGTACTGGGATTGCAGCTGAGCACCGCCAGGCCCGGGCTCTGCGGCCAGCTCAGCCCCTCCAGGATTGAACCCCGGTCCCTGCACTTGCCTAAGCAGCCGCTTAGTCTGCTGAGCTATTTTGCCAACCCAGCAAAGCAGATTTTTAAAGAAAATTCACTAAACTTTGTTCAAGTTGATGAGCATGTCCCGTGCTCATGCACCACGTGCTTAAGAGCAGCAGGATCCGGGCCATAAATGCATGGAACCGCCCGCCCAGGGCTTCACAGCTGGCCAGGGCCTTGTGCTCTTGGGTCAAAGCTCAGGAAGTACACAGGCTTCCCCGAGTCTGCGGCCGAGTCCCCTTCCTAGTCACGTGGGCCCAGAGACGCGCGCTGTCCTCAGGCTTCTCCAGCCCTCGCCAGTGAGTATCTAGATCTCCAATAGTCACGTTAGAATTAGGCTGAGCCGAGTGGCTTCTTACGTGCTGGAAAACTGACAGGGTGAAGAAGCAAGCAACAGACCAAAGCAAAACCCTTCCGGACTCCCCAGGCAGCTTCCACGGTTACCGTTTTGCTCTACGCAGATGCCAGCGGTATTCAAGATTTACAAAAACGAGAGCAATCGCTTCAGCTCTTCCCTGACCACTCACCCTGGCTTTGGTGAACAGGCAGAAGAATCCCAGACAAATGTTTATGAAAGTCGAAGTGAAAGGGTGACAGGACACTGCACTGTGACCTGAAGTTCTCCCACTGGCCAGAAAGATGGGTAAGTAAGGGGGGAGATTTTAAGGGTGTTTCATGGCCATGTGTCTTTTACTGCAATAATTTTTAAAATTTAAACATATGCATGCTGGGCTGGAGAGATAGCTTAGTGGACTAAGCACCCGCTTAGGCAAACACAGGGACCTGGGTTCTATCCCCTGTACCACATGCTGTGCCCACCCCACCCCGGGTCACGCTGAGCCAGGCCGAAACCAGTCGTGGGCTGTAATCCTATAATCCCAGCACTGGGAAGGCTGAGACAGGAGGATCACTACGAGTCCAAGCTGTGTGGCAAGACTCTGTACAAAATTAAATAAACAAACAAAATATGTATGCTGGCCTAATCAGAGTTTCTGATCACTGAGAAACCTTAATCATCAGCTGAGTTTTCTTTTTAATCCTTGATAACTTCTGCATTTGCCTTTGATACCTTTGTCATTTGGGTGAAGTAGATAACTGCGGTCCCACAGTGGTCTGTGACCTTAACCAGTCAAGTGTAGTAAATGTTTCTACTTTTTTGGCAACTTCCCCAAATCAAATTCTAAGTACACTCTTTTTGAGTCTCAAACTGACTTTAGGATCTGCTGAGGGTAGGGAAAACTATCAAAAGAATTTCTCTTCCTAAAAAGAGAAAGGTTAGGCTGACCAGATAGCTCAGTGGGCTGAAGCACCTGGTTTGGCAGGCGCAGGGACTGGGGTTCGATCCCCAGCATGCTGTGCCAGCCCCGCCCTTGGGGCATCCTCAGAAGGCAAATGAGACTAGGCGTGGTGGCGCATGCTTGTAATCTCAGTGCTTGGGAAGCTAAAAACAGGAGAATCACTATGAGTCTGATCTGTGTAGTGAGACCCTGTAGACTCCATGCTAAATACATGATATAACATAAAATAAAATAAAAAGTAATGTTGAAGTGATTTCGCTTAGATGACATGTTAGGTTTCATGCAAAGGGATATTCAATACAAAATTATGTTAACGCTTCATGTTAAATCTGTACAAATATGTTAGTAACATGAATGTTCAGAAATTATGTGCAATTTCTAAATATCTGATATGCCCTGGTATATGATCTTTCAAATGACTGATATTATCTTAATAACCAAACTTCTTTTTCATTTGCATTGTAATCAATTCTTAAGGCTGCCCTAAGGCTGTCTTTTGTCACCCACAGAGAGTATAGTTTTTCTCTGATGACTTTCTGAAAGCGTTCACAAATTATCTGCGACAGAAAATTATTAGAAATTCATGGAAAGAGTTGCAACAGGCACAGGTTTCTGCTAACTGAGGTGAGGTTTTCCCTGGCCACGCCCTGCCAGTAACATCAGGCGACTTGGCGTCCCCTTCAAAGAAAGCATACCACACCTTCTGGTCCAGCCACCTTGTGCGGGGAACAGTGCTGCAAGTCCGGAGCACACAGAGGCATCTGGAGGCCTTCAGGCTGCAAGACAGGAAAAGCCACCAGGGGACACAGCGCCATAGAAAAGGAATGCTATTTATTTCTACATCATAAGGGAGGAGTCTGCGTCCTCGGTTTACTTTTTACTTTTTTAAAACATGTATTTATTTATTTGATACAAGATCTCACTATGCAGTTCAGACTTGTAGCGATCCTCCTGTCTCACCCTCCCCAGCCCTGAGATGACAGGCGTGTGCCATCATGTCTCAGTTCCCAGCCGGTATGGCACTCCTGGGGTTCCTGGGCCTGGCATAGCATGGGGTACCAGATATTGAACCCAGGTCCCTGTGCTTGCCAGGCAGGGACTTAGAGTGCTGAGCTATCTCCCCAGCCCACAGTTTACTTCTTAAGCTTCACTCTTGGGCCTCTGAGATAGCTCAGTGGTCTAAAGCACCTCCTTAGGCAAGCACCCAGGGACCGTGGTTCCACCCCCAGTACCACATGCTACACCAGCCCTGCTCTCAGGGTTTTCTGAGCTGCCTTTCCCACTAAAATATCTAATTCTTAAACTTCCCTCCTGTAACTTTAATTTAATATAATGTAGTTTAATTCATGCAAATTAATCAAAATTAGGAAAAAGTGTGCATGCAGATCATGATCATTTCCCAGCATCTTCAAGCGTGTCACTGATCACCCACAGTGCAGTTGCGACGCTTGGGCTCTAATGCTAGAGACCTAAGAGATCGGGCCCTGGTCTTGCTGTGGCTCAGGAGGTGTCGTCAGAGACTGGCATGGTTGGTGAGTCTCAGCGCCAGGGGCCTGTGGCTTGGGGGCATGCTGCACACTCTTGGTACTGCCCTCCTGGAAGGTCTACTGACAAGAACCCTCCTGACTGGGTTTCTCAAGGCCTTAGATGCTTGTCAGCAGCCATTCGCTCATCACGCGACTCCACGAGAACTGAACGCCAAACACCACAAGAACATAGCGGGGCATGGAGGCAGGCACCTGCCACCCAGAACTTGGGAGGCTGAGGCAGAAGACTGCAATGAATTCAACAGCAACCTGGGTTATGCATGAGCTCAAGACCAGGCTGAGCTACCACGAGAGAGCCTGTCTCAACAAAAGCAATACAAACAAAGACCACAGAGTGAGAATGAGCAGGAGACTTAGCGTCCGGTTTGCAGCCTATGGAGGACTATAGCCAGAGAAAGTGGCCAGCGACCCTGTCGTTCCCAGCTGCAGTGAGACAGTCCCAGGAGGGAGCACTGCTACACCAAGATAGAAACGGGGACTCCTCGGCGTGCCCCTAGCCGCGCGCTGGAGCTGCACTCTCAAAGCTGAAGTCCCTGTGATCTCCCCAGGTGACAGCTCTAGCCAGGAGGGAGACACAGAAAGCATGGCCTATGGCTCTTTCCGCATGTTCAGCGACAACCACGCAGTGGACCCAGTCGTGGGGACAGCTCTCCTAACGTCAGTGCATGAGGACACTTCAGCCAGTCAGGGAGCAGCCACGACACTCCCTTCTTTGCTTTTCTTTTTGTTTAATTAAAAAAAATCTTTTTATTTATTAATTTATTTGGTACAGGGTCTCACTATGCAGCTCAGACTCACAGTGATCCCCCTGTCTCAGCCTCCCCAGAGATGGGATTACAGATGTGTGCCACCACGCCTGGTTTCAGTGGCCAGCACGGTGTGCAGCATGCAGTACAGGGAATCGAACCCGGGTCCTTGTGCTTGCCAGGCAGGCGCTTAGGCCACCAAGCTATCTCTCCAGCCCCTCCCCCGTATTTTTTAAACTGCTATATTTGGGACTCTTCCGCTCTCAGGTACAACCCAACTGGTCTATTATATGTGCACTAACCTTTTATACTTTTAAAATTTGATCTGATTTTACTTTTCACAAATGCAAGGTCCCCTTTCCTCTCTCTCCTCCCAATTCCCTCCCCTCCTGACGGGGAATTTGCTGTTCATCCTCTAGATATTCATTTATACAGTTACTCACAGAGACCTGTGGTTTTCCGTCTACACCAATCAGAGTAAAATTATTTATGTTTCTGTGACTTTTTAAACTTTGTAATTCATCTTGGAAATCTCTCTGTACCAATACTTATAAAGCAGCCTCTTCGGTAGCCACAGGCAGGGCCACTGTGTACAGTGTAACCAGTTTTCTGTTAACAGACATTAGTTCACCGCCTCGGGGCATCAATACTTCTAAACAGAAATCCTTCATTCTACTCGACCATAAAGTCAGCACGTGATGATTAGTCAGAAGAAGCCTCCCCACACCAGCATTTAGTTCAGTCTCAGTTAATTTGACCTTAATTAACTTAGTGTGAGTGAGGGCCAGTGCTGTGTGCAGGGTGCTGGAAACGATCATTTCATAGCATCTTAAAGAGGTCCGGCTGTGTCCAGACTAACGTAAACATCGATCAGCTGAAATCTGCGCACAGCAGGACCTTGTGCTTAGCAAAGAGGAGCTAACGGAGCCCGGGCATCACCCTGAAGGAAGAACTCGGGGAGGAGCACAACGGCGCTCTGGAGGTGCAGACGAGAACCAGCGCTGTGCGTGGAGGCAGCTGCAAGAGCCGCCACAGGAGAGAGCTCGCACGAGGGGCACCTGGCTCTGCGGCAGGCACCTCAGGGGCGCTGGGTGAGTCGCGGCTGGAGGAGCTCAGGCAGAAGCAGGGCGGCTACCATCAGGGCTCCTCAGGGATAGGAAGGTGGAATGCACCAATGCTTTCCAACTCTGGGGGCACAGGTGAACCCCCAAGGGCGCCGTGGGAATCCAGTGCCCAGGCCACCGCCCTGAACATGTAGACCAGCCCTGGGGAGGGGGCCAGCTCTCTGCACTGCCTCGAGCTTCCCCACCCGGGCGCGGGCGCAGCCAAGGTGCCCTTCCTGTAATAGGTCACCTAAAGTCGGTCTCCATTTTATGAATGCATTTTCCATCAGTGAGTTACGAAGCCTCCCAGCCTGTTTAAGTCCCATGAAGAGGGGTCTTCATGATAGAACCGGACCCTTAATGCGAGCTCTACAAGCCAACAAGGTGACAGTAACAGCATGAGAGCCCATTTCCCCCCAGGATGGCTCGACACACTCATGCTACGAAAAGATGAAACTGGGTGTTAGTCGTTCGGATTTCCTTTCCTGCGACTTCCCTGCTCGTGTTCCTCACTGACTCTGTTCTCTGCGTCTGTCAGCTTTTTTTTTTTTACCGAGTCACACAAGAGAAGACAGGCCTCAGTAAGTGGTTAAATAGCCCTGACCAGGCTCTAACTTGTGACCCTCCTCCTCAGTCTACCAGAGTTCTGGGATGACAGGGGGCACCACTGAACCAGGTCCATTGCCACCTTCTGAGGAGCACTTCAGGGTCACGCAGCTCTAGCCTTGCAGGCACTCAACACCCTGTCTCACCACTGTCCTCAAACCCTCGTCACACAGCAGCTAACTCCCACCCTCAGCCTCACCAGGGCTTTCCAAAGGACTGCACAGGGCTGTCCAGCTTTACCCTGTAACACAGGGAGAAAGGTCAGCAACTGGTCAGCCTCATTCCCTGGAGGAAAAAAGACCCAACCAATGTTCAGCTGGATCGTCTTGTGACTGGACTTCGAGTGGATTTGCAATGAAACCTTAAATAAAAAGCTATTTGCACACAGAGGTACTTAATGCACACACATGCACATACACATACGTGCATGTACATAAATTGTGTTTTCACTGACGTTTTGACAAGGCCACGTCAGTAACACAGACACAGTGCTAAGGCTAGCTGCATTCTCTAGAGTCAAGAACTTCTGGATGTCAAGCAAAGCAATGAGGCAGTGTCAGATGAATGGGTATAAAAGTCAAATTCAGATGAGTGCAAAAGACATGAGTGGAAAAACGACAGGGAACGGGAGAGAAACGCGAGGGAAGTGAATGCCATTAGCAACGTCCTCTTGCACCCTGGCCCGCCTCCTCGCAGTACTGTGTGCTGGGCTCCCCCCCCACCGCAATCCGAGAACACTCCTGGAAGGTGTTTCTCTCACCTCCTTCCACCTCCCTCTTCACCTCCCTCTCCCAGAAACCCAACAGCTTACCTGGCAATGTCCCCTAAATTGCCAATTCCAATTGCACTTCGATCTGTTCTTACCCAGATGAAAGCGGAGAGGAGACGCGCAGTACCTGGTGGCCCTAGTAAGGTCAGAGTGGCAGCTTTGGTCTCAACTAAGAAGCAGAGATAGCATCTGGTGAGATACTAGCAAGGTGGTAAACAACAGAGCTTCCTGTTTTAAATAGCCTAGCTTCCCAGATTTGCAAGCTGCCTGAAAGATATTATACGTGGCACAGTTCTTCTTTTCATTTTTTGCCAGCGCACGGAGCAGCCAGCTGAGGAGCTCTGCTGACGAAGGGGCCTGGGGTCCAGCAGGGGCCCTCGAGGCTCTCCACCCCCTTGGCAGCATTCAGGCTTGATTTGGTGAAAGGAGCAGTTTGCCAATAAGCATTTCTTTGACCCAAGAGGAGACAGGATGAAAGATGAACTGAGACTTTCCCCATAGGGATGGATGACAACAAGGGACAAGTGAATTGTTCTGTGGGGCCCAACCAGAGGCCTTGCTGGTTGTCAGGTTGTGCAGTAAAGGCTGAGACGACCCAAGAGGACCTGGACTTGAGTTTCAGTTGCAGGGCCACACTGCACAGCCTTGGAGTAATCACTTAGACGCGCCGGATCTCAGCTTCCTCATCTGGAAGCTGAAAAGGATGAGCTCTGTGTCAGTGACTTGTCAGGAGCCAACAAAGGTCTCTGAAGACTACGCAGAGATAGGCCAATGGAAGGCAGAGGTCAATTTCACTGTGACACAAGCTTCACTGGCAG
>NDGN011267319.1:0-17898 GCA_002564285.1 Tympanoctomys barrerae | reverse complement strand
AGAAAAATAACTCGCAACTTGTTAGAAGTCAGACATGCCTAATTCTTGGTCTCACAACAGCAAGAAATGATGTTTCAAACCAAAGGAGGAAGTTAGGAGAGTTTCACTGAAAATGAGAAAAAACTTCTCTATTTCCAGAAGTCTGAGGAATGCCTGACCACTGAGGACATTTGTCAAGGGGAATTTATACAACAAAATCACAGTGTGGATACAACATGGACCAAACCACAATCAACTTACAGGATTAAAGTATCGTCACTTAGCTAATATTAATTCAATAGGGAAACTGTTGTAGGCAGCTAACTTAGATAAGAATATTATAGGCAGTCAGACAGGATCAGGCCCTCAAAGAGACAATATGAAAGACAAGGTGACTCTGCAACTTTGGAAGAGACAAGACACTCCTACTACAGGCCAGACCTCAAAACAAAAGAGTAAACAAATGTACCCACATACTTCCCTAGAGATAGGCAACAGGTATTGGTATGGCCCAAATGAGTCACTAACCCAACCCCCAACAGGAGACCCTGTCCCATATTGATGCCCTCATTTTAATCAATTTTACAAGAGCAATGGAGTTTATAATCTCATTGGTTGACCAGTTTTGTCCCACCTCATATCCACCTAAGCAAGTTCCCTTGTTCTCTGCCTTAGATCTGCCTCACAGAATGGTTTTACTCTACAAAAATCCCTGGAACAGACAGCTTCCCTGGGGACAACGCACATGGGTCCCCCTTCTGTCCCTCTCTTGGACAGGAGCTTTCTTTCCCCCAGTAAATATATTCTGCTCTTAACATCCATTTGTTCCTGAAGTTCATTCTTTGGTTTCAGAAAACACAAACTCGTCCCTGGTATCTCTCACGTTGAGAGTTTCATTCCCCTATATGAAAACAAATCATGTAGCCAGAGGATATGGAAAGAACAAAGGTATCCTTGGAAAGGGGCAGGCTCAGATGTTTTAGCAACCCACCTATACATCTGAAGCCTAGCTGCACTTAACTAAAATGGTGGCAATACATAAGTGTAATCTGAAATTGCTGTTTATCTCTAGGAAAGCTTGTAGGCCTGGCTCTCTTCAGATTTGCCAGGCTCTTGGCATGTCTCATCCTGTGCTGACTTCCTCAAATTCCTAATTCCTCTCTGACTGCATCTTAATTTCTAACTCAGTTATTTATAGCAAACAACTCTGAAAGGAATAATTAACAGTTCCCAATGTAAAGGCTAATTAAAGTCTGAATTCTTTGTGAACTTCTGGAATTTAAAGAACGCATACATGATTGATATTGGACGCTAAAATTTTTTGATGCAGACAGTAGACACTCATGAAAGAGGACTTCCAGAACTCCTTCAAAATGTAGCAAGAACAATATCGAGATGAGTATTTTAAAGGAAATTAACAACGTGTCTTCAAGTAATGTTTAAAAATTTAAACATTGAATGCATATTTATCACTTGTGTGTGGATTTTTAAAATTTTCCTTACCATCTGAGGGGTAGCTTACAAATTTTAAATATGAAAAGCTCACGATATTTGATTAATAAAACAAACCTCCACTGACGTTAATCCTCTTTAAACGTACTGTGTGCGTCCCTGCCAAACAGTGAGAGAAAGCCTGTCGCTTTTAGACTCTAGTGCATTTTAAAATTTCTATTTGCACCAGGGTTTAGCTATGCGGTCCAGGTCGCTCTTTTGGCGTTTCCAAGATTCTCATTTACATGGTGGCACATCACTAGCTCCTTTTCCGGCTGTGACAGGGAGCGTGACCCAGCAAAGCCCGGAGTCCCAGCGCTTGGGAACCGCACAGCGCCATCACCTGTGCAAGCTCCGCCCGGGGCAGCGTCTCCCGGAAGCGCTCCTGTGACTCCACACACGCTTTCCAGTGACGCCAGCCTTCCGCCGACGCTCAGCTGGGGACAGCCCCTCTCGGGCATCAGGCGGGGACCGGGCGGGGGGGGGAAAGCGCTGAGGAGAGGAGGGGAGGGGACCGGGAGAGCAGGAGGGGCGGGCCTCCCGCGAGGCCCTGTGCACCTCACTTCCGGTCTGCTGCACTTCTATATCCGGGTCAAAGGTGATCTCCGCCTCTCCTCCGAGCTGATTCCGGCACCGTTTGTGACAGCGCCTCCTGACTCAGCCCCGAGGCCGGTTTCGTCCATCGATCTGCCGGCACCTCAAAGCGATCCTCTCCAGCGGCCGGCCCGCAGCCCCGGGCCCTGGGCGCCCGCCGGAACCGGGGGCCTCGCTGCCTCCTCCGTGCCGATGCTGAGAGACTGAGCGGCCGCGGGCCGGGGCTGGCGGCCGCGAAGTGCGGGCCTCGGGCGCTCCACCTAGGCCAGCCGCGGGGGGTGCATGTTCCCGACGCGCCCCGGCCTGGATGGCCCGCCCTACCCGATAAATGTGGCTGCTGAGGCGGCGGTGGCGGTGGCCGGTCCCGCTGCTGCACAGCTCCACGTTGTCCTCGGGGCTGCGGCCGCCGGCTCCGCGTACCCTGACCCTGGCCTGGCGGCGCGGCGACCATGGACAAGATCCTGGAGGGCCTGGTGAGCTCTTCGCACCCGCTGCCCCTGAAGCGGGTGATCGTGCGCAAGGTGGTGGAGTCGGCCGAGCACTGGCTGGACGAGGCGCAGTGCGAGGCCATGTTTGACCTGACGACCCGGCTCATCCTGGAGGGCCAGGACCCTTTCCAGCGGCAGGTGGGGCACCAGGTGCTGGAGGCCTACGCGCGCTACCACCGGCCGGAGTTTGAGTCTTTCTTCAACAAGACCTTCGTGTTGGGCCTGCTGCGGCAGGGCTACCACTCGCTGGACAGGAAGGACGTCGTCATCCTGGACTACATTCACAACGGCCTGAAGCTGATCATGAGCTGCCCGTCGGTGCTGGACCTCTTCAGCTTGCTGCAGGTGGAGGTGTTGAGGATGGTCTGTGAAAGGCCAGAGCCGCAGCTCTGCGCCCGCCTGAGTGACCTTCTGACCGACTTCGTGCAGTGCATCCCCAAAGGGAAGTTATCCATCACCTTCTGTCAGCAGCTGGTTCGGACGATAGGCCATTTTCAATGTGTGTCCACGCAGGAGAAAGAGCTGCGGGAATATGTCTCCCAGGTCACAAAAGTGAGTAACTTACTACAGAACATCTGGAAGGCTGAACCTGCCACACTGCTACCTTCCCTGCAAGAAGTTTTTGCGAGCATCTCTTCCACAGGTGAGGGTCACTGTGTTTAGGAGCCTGTCTCCCGACATTCAGCTCCCACCCTGTTTGCTTTCTCACCGGTAGATTCTTAATATCCCCATTCAAAATTTTATTTCAATGAGATGCTTTATTCAGAATATCACCATCTACCTTAAAAGCAGGCAGTGTTCCTCCTACTTTAAAAGTTAAAAACATCTAGGTCAAAGACCTTTGTCACTAAACAAATTACTTAATTGCCCAGCCTCTGCTCAAATTATGGAATCCCTTGAGCATGACACTACTCTGGAAAGCTTCATTTGTTAGTGACTAATGCTATTATAATGTTTATTTACAGTACCACGTTATTATTGTATGCTACTCTGTCATTTTGTTGGAATGAGTTTTTTGAATTTCTACTTTTTAAACTCATGGATTGTGCAATTCTATCACTAAATTGTTATTAAATATTAGATTTTTAAATATTGGCATATTCTGCCTGCTAGTGTGCTTCAGAAGGGATACAGGTAGCATAAGAAGAGAGGCTATCAAGATTTAAAATAGGTGTAGCCTGAACTGCATGCTCAGAAGTTGGGACAAGTCAACCGATTCTTGGCTTGAGAATATTTTCTCAGGATTTTTACCTGTGCGTGTGTGTTCTTAAAATCTTTGGAGCTTGCAGATCTGTAGATTGTAAAGTTGTATGTCAATAACCAGGTTCACTTCCTTAATACTTAATACAACGATTCCTGCTAATTATACTGTTCAGGGGTTCAAAATTGAACTTATGGAAACAGTGTCCTTGTTTTGTCTTAAAAGCCACAAATAAAGAGGTTCTGATGAATTTAATATGTCACCTATTAAATTATATATATATATATATATATTATTGAGTTGGTTAGCTTTTTTCCTCACTATAATTTTCCTTGTATTGGCTATCTTCACCATAATTTTTACTTCTAAAATTTTCTCTAGTACAATATAATGACTAGTATAATACATTTAAGTGACTACTGGTTGGCAAGTGAATTTTTTGGCATAACAGTAAATATTAAGAAATGCAAAAAACAATTTATGGACTAGAGTGGCAACTAGTGGATAACAGTTTTTATAGTTCTGTATTTTGTCTATAGAGTGAGTGATTATTGCTACTCACTTCTAATCTTTTCGTAAATCAGTATTCTTTATTAAATACTATCTGCAGTTTTTAACATAACAGTTTCCTGACTTTTGCTACAAATTTGTATATTTTTGACAAAGTGTCTTTTAAATACTTCACTTGAATTTTCTTGCCATATTTCTTTTCTTTTAATTGAAAACCTAGATGCATCGTTTGAACCTTCTGTAGCCTTGGCAAGCCTTGTGCAGCATATTCCTCTTCAGATGATTACAGTCCTCATCAGGAGTCTGACCACAGATCCAAATGTAAAAGATGCAAGTATGACCCAAGCTCTTTGCAGGTACTTCTTCTTGACACTGTCAACAGTAATGGTAAATTTGACAAGAGCAGATATTTTGTTACCGTCTAAGTAATGAAAACTTAAATACTTGAAAGTAAAAGCATGGAACCAAGTATATAAAGATTCTACATATTAACTGGAATGACTTTTACTTTTTCATAGCTTTGACAGGCATCTCAGTAATTCACAGATCCATTTTCAGTTTAACTTTTATTAAACTCCAAAGCATGCACGTAATATACTTATTGTACAGACAGAAGTTGGTGGAATTATCAACATATATTTCTAATTTTTTTTTTATTGTTTCCTATAATCTGGCCTCCCCCCCCCCCAGGGAAATATATACTTTTACTTTCTCTTTCAACTAGGCCCAGTGGGTAATATACTGTGTCCTTGTCTGTTTGAAATTTGAATTTGTTTTGAATTCTAACTTGATAATTTTCTCTTTAACATTTTGTAAATAATGCTACATTTTCTTTGGGTGCCTGTTGTTGCTAAGGGGAGGTCCATCTGACTGACATTTGTGTGTAAGTATTCACCCTTCTCTGGTAACTTTGTTTTTTCTTTCCTGAATGTTTTGCAGTTTGAGTGTACATTTCTAAATATAAATTCAATGTTATTTGTCCCTTGACTTTTAGCCAATCATTCATTGATTTATTCAAATCACATCTGTTGAACACTCACCAGGAGGGCTAGGAATATCCAAAATATCCTAAACAAAATAATAAAAATGCTGCCTTCAAGAGTTTGGAGAGACAGACAGTAATCTGATAATATTCCTACATTTATCCTAATTTCAAAGATGTTAGGGGCCAGGATAGTTGGCTCAGTAGAATAAGCGCTTCCTGGGCAAGTGCAAGCGCCTGAGTTCAATCCCCAGTTCTGCAAAAATAATAATAATAATAATAATAATAATAATTTAAAATAATAAAAAATTAAAAAATAGAATAAAGCTAGAAGTTATTCTTCAAAAAAAAAAAAACCAAAGATGTTAAAATATGGAAATGACCTATCATGGGTATTCTAGTTATCTTGGCACAACTATTCTTGCCCTAGTGTTATTTAATTATGTATCTTAAAACAGGCTCTATTACAAATATGATAATAATAATTTACTGTGTTAGCTAATGAGTGTTTAGGGAGAAAATGTAAACATGAAAGGGCAAACAGCATAAGGAAACAGACCTGAAGGCAATGATGGAGCAAACTTGTGTGTACAGTACCTATGGGAAGGAATATCAAGGCGGATAATAATGAAACTTAAGAAAATTAACCCTAAAATTTTTTTAATTGTACAACAATGCAAAAGGCACTTAAGGTAATTATGCTTAAAATTTTTTTAACTGATAATGCAAAAGCTCTAGTGCAAAACCGATAGTGTTTTCAATAATTTTGCTGGGTTCTTTTCTCCTGATTCTTAAAATACATCTGTCAAAAAGCCCCCCGCAGTAGCCGTGTCACCACTGCAACCTTAGACTGCCTTGAAATTTCTTCTGTCACCCTTAATGTCAGTTTTAGGCATTCTCTGGACATAAGCAAAATGTAGACAAAATCACTTCTGAGGCATAACATACATGCTCTGGAGTCCATCAATGAATGCAGTCTTTCTTCCCAGAAGAAACATCCTGACCCAGGTCTTTATCAGCATTCTGGTCTTGTGAACTCTTACCAAATCCCCAGTAGTACAGCTCAGCGATTCGAAGGTTGCTTTTTCACCCAGCATCTCTAAACCTTTCCAAACTCCCCACAAGCCATTCCCAGAGGCTCCTGAACCACATGGTCAGCTAATGACACAGCAACAGCCCCACTCCCAGTACCAGATTATACTAGTTACTTTTTTTCTTGTTGCGGAAACAAAATACTCAACACCCACATTAAAGGAGGGAATAGTTTGTTTTGGCTCAGTTTGTGGAGGTTTTAGTCTGTAATTGGCTGGCTCCAAGGCTGAGTGGCTTAAGCAAACAGGCATCACAGATTAGGATTTTGTGGCAGGCAGAAAGTAGCAAAATAAGCAAATGATAACTACAGCCCTGTGTATTCTTTATATTTTACCTAGATTATTATTATCATTGCAATTATTGAGTTTCTTACAGTGACTTTTTTCTGAAACTTTTTGTTTTGTTTTGTTTTGTTTTGTTTTTTGTTTTTTTTGTGGTACCGGGGATTGAATTCAGGACCCTGCGCTTGCCAGACAAGCACTTATTCTACTGAGCTATCTCCCCGGCCCTTTTTTCTGAACCTTAATCTGTTCTTATTTTGTGTGTGCCTGTGTTTTACTTTTTGGGGTGTGTGTGTTGAGCACATTGAAATAGAATATAAATATAATGATTTGGAGCAAAATGGTTTCTGTGCCATTATAAAATTATAGTTATCAGTAACATGTGGATTGAAATATTTATATTGAGTTCCCAGAAAACTACATGTTTACTAATGCCATGCTCTAAATAAACTCTAGGAACCTTTTCTACCTTTTCTTCTTTCTCACTTCAGTGTTTGAAAAGGCTATTTCCACTTAATTTTTCTTCATTCTTTTTGCTCTTAAACTTAATGGAATCAATTAAACTCACTTTTATGTATTGCTCAGGCAAGCTTTAATTTCCAAGATTTGTGAAAATATTTTATGTATGAGAGAAGTGTGTGTGTGAGATAGATGTAATCTCTTTCCTGTTGAGTGACATCTATCACTTCTAATTTATAGTGATATCCTTGCCGTATATGATTGTGTTTTCATCTTAATTTTTTATGTACATATTGCTCTTGAAATTTTAGTCCTGTGACATCATGCTATTAGGCTTTCTTGCTATATAGTGGTACATTGTTTCATGCATTCAGTTCTTTTTCCATGATTCTCATTACAGAACTCATTGTGGTCATAACCAAAACCGTGGGAAGAATTAAGTTCTATGTATTCCAAAATGTAGCACTTTCCATACTTTACAGTCATTTTTTTGTAATCCAAAGAAGTGCCCATATAAGCACCATTCCCAGACCAGACAGATAGCATTAAAGTATGCAACAGGCCAACTACAAGTGTAATGATAGCTACTGGAAAATGCAGGCACTTTCTAAAACCAATCCTCACGTTCAGTTTTCTTTTACCACAAGAAAATTTGAGTGTAATCTGGCTTGATCCAAATTTTCAAACCAAGCCTGAAATCCAGCTTTCTATGTAAAAAGTCTTTAAGTTTTACATTGGGGCAAGAAGTACTAAAGGCTAGATACAGCCATCAGGCTGCCATGTGAAGGTGAAAGTTGGTTTTATTCTTCATACATTATGATTAGATTGTTTTGTATTGCCTTTCATAATTTTGCCTGTTTTAATGTTATGTTCTTAAAATTACGTGTTTTCCTTTTTAGCTATTGAAAAATACTTTCATTTACACCACAAATCTGTTCCTGCTTAGTGCCATACACTCAGCTAAATAGTAGAGATTCAAGACTTGTCTTATAAGATTCAAACAAAGTCATTGCTACTGAGTGTATAGTCCAATGCAAGATTTGAAATCTATAGGTAACAACTATAATTAAAATGTTGTTTCAAATTGTTAGGAATTAAACAAAAAGTGTCTCTAGAATTCAAACGTGGTAGATATGATTATTCTCCTTAACCACAAAAATAACACCCTACAGTGCCTGTACCTGAGACAAATAGGCCTTATGCAAGTATAATAAAATTGAAGCAGAACTGATAGGTAACTACAATGTTGGAAAAAAAACATAGCATTAAATGCTTAGCAGAGATTAATTTGGATACCAGTAACAGTATTTGAGATTTTGTCTATGGCCATTAACAAGTTTCCTGACTTTATTTTAAAATTGGGGTAAGAAACTATTAGTCTTAGCACCTAAAACAGTACTTGCTGTATAATAAACATGCAAGTATTTGTTTTATGAATGACGTGTCTTTTGGGCAGCGGGTAGTCAAGAAATGAATTATTTTTCTCAAGGCTTTGAAGGGTGAAAAGTGTAAGATAATGACATCGCAGAGGAGGTGCTGTTGGTCATGATGGTGCTTTCTGTGTCCTCATGTGAGAGAAGTGACCAAGGAACATCCTTCAGCTTCTTCACAGAGAGAATTCAGTTGGAGCACATGCATTTTAGAAGCCCACAAACATTCAAACCTTAGCAACTTCTAACTTGTGTAATACTAACACAACGCTTACTTAAGATTGGTCATGAAATTGGTATATGTGGAGTAATGTAGAGTGGAGGCTTATGAGATGGGAAGCCAAAAGTAAAAACAAGAAAAGGCTTAATAATTACAAGTCAGGAGCCATTGCCAAGTGGGATTAAAGGTTCTGTGTCTACTCTCACCCTTGACTAGTACTCAGTAGTTAAATTAAAGGGCTGTGGCCTTGAATCTGGTCGGATTCTGCCGTGGTGGTGCCATTCCCCTTGGTGCGCAGTGCACAGAGCCAGAGAAAAGTGCTGCACACGACCTTCCCCTCTACCACATTATTTTTTGTGTGCATAATTCAATATGTGTACTAACATGATTTTCTCTTAAGCAGAAATTGATTTTCGAAAATATACTAGTATTTTAAATTCAGCAATATTTCACATCTTTCCATCATAGATTGCCATAGCTAGATTCATATGGATCCACCTCCCTCTCTAAGTGTCTTCGTAGTGTGCACACAGTATCACTACTGTGTTTTGGCTTTCCTTATTGATGGTCATTTAGCTTTATTGTAGTTTTCCATAACGTAAACAGTGCTACTATGAATGCTGTTTATACATACATACAAGCTGTTTCTTTTTTCCTCTCTATAGATGTAGAAAAGCCACAAATTTTACAAGAATCAGCCTTACAATAGTTGGAAAATGTGGAACAGGCTGTCAGGAACTGCCTTAATGAGTTGTAGCCATCATTGTTGGAAGAAGCCAATAGAATAAGAAAAGAAATAGAATTTGTGTAGGTAATAAAAGAACAAACAGATAACTTATAGTTTGTAATGCCTTTGGACTTTGGGATCATTCGATGTCTATTGAGACATTTTAATCTTTAAAGCAAAACTCTTGATAAAGATAACTCCCCCCAGTACCAGCAGTAATAAAACACAGCTATTATGAAAATAAAGTCAGTTTCTATGTTAGTCCTTATAACACAGTCATTGCTATTTTGATCACAGATTTATATTTCAAGTATTTACATTTGACATTGTATACCATCAAGGTATTTATATTTGTATTTGACATTGTATAGTGATGTGTTAATATTTAATGGAAGAGAGACATTGACAATATTTCCTGTGTTAGGTGTTACTCCATTTAATCTTCACAACAGTATTGTAAAGTATGTACCTATAATATAAAATTGAGGAAATTGATCCACAGAGAGAGAATAAGGCATTTAGAGCTCCCAGCTAATAAACTGTGAAATGAGATTTTTAAACTAGTCACTCAGGGCTGGCCAGAGGACTCAGCAGACTAAAGGGCCTGCTTAGGCAAGCGCAAGGACCAGGGTTCAATCCCTGATGAGCTCTTCTGGCCCTGCCTCCACCCTCCCCCCCCCCCCAGAGCTCGCTGAGATGGTGATTAAGACTGGGCGTGGTGCCATGCACCAGTAATTCCAGCGCTTGGAAGTCTGGAAAGATGATGATCATTACGAGTCCAATCTGTGTAGTGAGACCCTGTAGACCCTGTACTAAGTACATTTAAAAATATTAAAAAATAAACCAGTCACTCTGACTTCAAAACCTGAAGGGTTTTTTCTCCTACTAGTTTCTTCATGTATAACCCCCAAAATTAGATTTCAAGGTCAACTAAATATGAATAATTTAATGTGAATATTTGGCCCAAGTGCTTTCCAAAAGAGTTATACCAATCATTACAGTCAGGTCTAGCTTTAATACCTTATTTGTCTTTTTTCCATTGAATTGTATTGATATTCAAGAAGAATAATCCTCATTAATAGAAAATGTGACCATTGGCATATTTCCACATTCAGTGCCTTTTTATATATTTGATGTTTTCTTGTGTTGTTTTTGTGTTGTAGGATTTTGAAAGACATAAAGTCTCATATGAAGACATGTGTTTCACAATTTAAAATATAGCCTCTATTAATATTACATATTACTTAGACTGTGCTCACCAGGAAGGAGAAATCTTGGCTGACACCTTTGTCTTAGTTCTGATACCTAATTTCAGCTGTTCTTCTTAGAGTAAATTTGCATAATTACTGATGTGGCTACATAGAATAAATTTTAAATTTTGCATTTATGAGAAATCAGTACATTTTTCATGTGTGGAATGTAAGAAACTGTACACTCACAAAATTGGAAATTCCTTAATGATAGGTACCTATTACACATTTCCCACATCTTATTTTTATGGTTTTTACTAGCAAGCTTAGAGTGTGAGTGGTTGTATACAATAACTTTTATTATTCCTAACAAAATAATGTTCAAAACATTCTCATTCTGATGTTTTGTTTTCTCTCAATTTTCAGAATGATTGACTGGCTGTCCTGGCCCCTGGCTCAGCACGTGGACACGTGGGTCATTGCACTCCTGAAAGGACTGGCAGCTGTTCAGAAGTTTACTATTTTGATAGATGTTACATTGCTGAAAATAGAACTGGTCAGTGGAGTTTATAAATCTTAAGGTGTATGGGCTTGTACAATCAATAGTTTTATCTTTAGGATGCCTGCTTTAGGTTGTCTAATTTTCAGTATATTCCCTTTCTGGATTTTGTTTGGACTAGGCTTTAGAATTTTTTTAAATGGCACTTAAATATAGGTAATTAAAATTTTCTATTTTCAAATATTTAATTTGAAAACACACTCTTCCCCTTAATTGTTTTATTGTTAATGTTATTTTAGTACTAGGGATTGAACCCAGGAAGCAGTAAGATATGTTCAACTTTTTTGGTTTGAGACTGAATCTCACTGAGTTGCCTAGGCTCCAACTTGCAGTCCTCCTGCCTGGGCCTTCTAAATAGCTAAGATTTCAGACACATAGCACCATACTTGCTCCTGTTGTATCTTGAATCCAATTAACGAAACTTGCCAGAGAGATGGTTCAGTAGAATAAGTGCTTCCCTGGCAAGTGAAAGGGCCTGAGTGCAATCCCTGGATCCGCCAAAACAAAGTGTAGGCCAATTAATGAAGCTTTTACTCCTATTGCTCTGTCAAACTTATCTCTTAATCATTTTTCAGGCGTCTTCTCATTAACCTGCCAACAACATTTGACACAATTGATTCACCCCTCTTAAAACAACTGTAATGTCCTTAATCTTTAGGGTATTACATATTTTCTCTTGTGTGTTTGTTTTGTTTTTTGGTCTTAGGAATCAAACTCAAGATCTTACGCTTGCCAGGCAGGTGCTCGCGGCACTGAGTTTTATCCCTGGCTTTCTCTTGGTTTCTGTCCTGCTTCACTGGTATATCAGTGTCCTCCTGTCTGTACTCTTTGTAACTTTTACACTACCTTAAAGTTAAGTCTTGGTTCAGTTTCTTCTTAATCTGCATTCATAGCTTAAATGTCCCATGTCTTTAAATAAGGTCTCTAACTTAGTGAGTCACAGATTCGTAATTATCCCTTTTATTCCATCTGTTCAACTGCTTTACTTGGGTCTCAAATTCACCTTAGCTGCAGTCTAACTCCTTTTCCTCCCTGACTCTTGTGCCCATCTTCATAAATGGCTCCTTCTTCCTTCTATGGACTCAAGCCAGAAACTTTGAGCTCTCCTTTTTCAAGCCATATCCTACAAAAGCTACTAACTCCACCTTTAAAATACATTCAGAATCTGACTACTTTCAACCTGTTATATCATTGTTACTCTGGTCCATGTCTGTTATCATTGCTTAATGCATTGATTAGAATGGTTTCCTTGCTCCTGCCTTTATTGCCAAATAGTTATCACACAAGATCGTACATGGTGTAGCCCAGTGCTGCGTCTCTGACCCATCTCCCACTGCTCTTGCCTTAGCCTCTTGCTTCTCCTATGCTGTCCCCCAGGTGTATCTGTGGCACAGCAATGGCCTCTTCACACTCCAGGCCTGTTCAGGGTGGTTTGCTCTGCTTCTAGGGCTCTCTTCTTAGGTGTCTTCCAGGACTAGCATTCTACCTTCAGTTTCACACTCTGGCATCATCTTTTTCATGAGACAGTTTTTAAACACCCTGTGTAAAATGCAGACCCCCTTGTTCATGAGAGCTTGTTTGGAGGTTCTAGCAGGGGAGTACAGCTACTTGAATACCCTTGACTAAAGAAACAGTCTTCTGTCAGGGGTGGATTCTCTTTTCAGCTGAACACACAGCTTTGGGAGGGACACACATGGAGTGGTGGAGGAGGAAGTGGACACCTGCCTAGTGAGCCAGATCAGCCGAATTAACCCTGGAAGTCAATGGGTGACAGACATTGTAGCCAGATTGCCCTCACATTCCTCTCTTCTTCATATTCTGCTTTACATTTTATATACCACTTGTCACTGTACATTACATAGCCTATAGTTTATAAGCCCTAAATGATGGAAATTATCAGACCCATTGTTTTTCTAGTGCCTGAAATAATGCTGAGCAATAGTAGGTGCTAAATAAAAATTTATCGAGTTAACTGACTTCAATGAGTAGTAGACCTAGGACCTTTCACCTTAGAACATGTTTGACAGATTTTCATTTAATCAGAAGTTTTAGGAATTGTTTAGGTCATTCATTTGTCCTTGATCTCGATCATGTTCTCTCCTAACTTCCTCCTTCCCCTAAAGATGAACTATCTGTTACGATAGAGCTCTTCAAGAGGAGACATATTCACATGAACAGTTTTTAGCCCTGGGGGAAGTAACTACTGATGGGAGCTAATGATTTGCCTACAAACTTTTAAGATGTGGTCTTATTTTGAAGGTTTTTAATCGACTTTGGTTTCCACTTGTGAGACCTGGTGCTCTTGCAGTTCTTTCTCACATGCTGCTTAGTTTTCAGCATTCTCCAGAGGCGTTCCATCTGGTAAGTTATGACTCAAGCTCTCCACATTGAAAAAGTCTTGTTTTCAAAACTTAAGTTTGCTGTTAAGTCACATTTGTGTATAGTTAAAAGATGATTGGTGCATTTTAAAATCTTGGGCCTGCTGTGCCGGCCCTTCCCTCCGGGCACACTGAGATGGCAACTGAGACTGGGCATGGTGGCTTGTGCCTGTAATCCCAGGTCTTGGGAGGCTGTAATCAAGCAGATCACTAGGAGTCTGATTTAGTAGTGAGACCCTGAACACCTTGTAGACCCTTCCCTAAAATACACACCAAAAAAAAAAAAAAAATCAATAAATAAAATCTTAACTACTTTGATAAAACTTTAGATTTCTTAGAAGATCGAGATTGTGAGATTTCTTTCCTAGGAGTCTATTTTCAGAATGTTTTGTGTCTCACCAAAACTGCCCCACTTGCAACCTCTAATTGACAGCTGCTGCTCTACGCGGGGAGTGTCTCTGATGGGTGTCTGTGACCCGTGCAAGTAGTATAGGATTAAAATGGCTGAAAACTACCAACTCCATCAAATTGCAGAGCCATGAAAGCATCAGTCTTGGCTTTGTAGGCTTGGAATTACACTTTCATATTCTGTTAGGTCATGTCCCACAAAAGCTGTTGATGCCACTTTTTATATATCCAGATCCTACCATTTTAAACCAGCTATCTCGCTGATTTTGATTTGATCTGATTATTGGTTGCTACAGGTGAGGAATGGCATAATGTCATTTCGCGAAGCTATCCCTGGCCTTTCTGGGGCCTCACAGGAAAGCAGTGTCTTCATGTGGTTCCCCGCTTCCTGCAAGGTCTGCTGTTTGACTTCACTGCACTCTTTCATGTGCCAGTGTACCGGCAATATAAAGATCCTAGGGATGCTGGTCCGCTGTATCAAATTCAGAGGAGACTGATAAGGAAGTACAGAATCCCAGCTGTGTATTTTTAGCTAGAAACATAATCAGTCAGCGAACCAAGCAATACACACGTAGGTGGCTCATCACCTAACTTCTACTGGGGAAAATCCTCAGGCTTTGTAGTAACTGAACCTTACTAAGAATTAATTAGGCCAGCCAAATAGCTCAGCAGATTAAAGCATCTGCAAGCAGGGACAGAGGCCGGGGGTTCAATCCCCACTTCCAAGCTGTGCTGAGATGGCAGTTGAGACAAGGCGTGATGGCGCAGGCCTATAATCCCAGCACTTGGGAGGCTGTAAACAGGAGAATCACTACGAGTCCGATGTAGTAGTGAGATGTTGAACACCCTGTAGACCCTTCCCTAAAATACAAAAAAAAAGTAATTGCATTGCACATTATCACCTAGGATGAATGATAGATGCGTTTAATAGCTCTGATTATTGAGTTTGATAAGAAATTGTAACCTTACACCTGTTACATAAACTGAAGACTTAAAAAATGTAACAAGTGTTAACAGCAGTTGTCCACGGAAGGAGGAATCACCTTGTTCGTGTCTTCAGGCACAACTCTGTATAGTCTATTTTGTACATAACTGACATAATAACTTGTATTTCGTGACTATTACATTTAGAAGGTAAATGCCCGTTTGAAAGTGAATGTGTATAACTAAAGAAGTAAAGTATTGCCTTGTCAGGAATGATTTTCACATTTATGATACAGCAGTTTGCAACCATGTAAAATCTATACTACAGAAGCTTTTGGAAATTTTAAAACTATGAACTTAATTATTTAAAAAATTATTTTGTCTTCCTTCACATTGAGGAAACCAAATAATTTTGTATTTCTGGCATTTTAGCAACTGAATGTCACATAGATTTGGCTTTAGGGGGCAAAATTATTCAGGTCATCTTAGAAATGTAGAGGTGATGATGATGGCGTTGGGAACTGCTAGTGTTGGAGTCACATCAGAACCTCCTTTGATGGGGAGAAGATCACAGAAGCTCATGTAAATAAAATGTAATTTAAGACCTCAAGCACAAGAGTAGAGCCATGTAAGCGGAACAAATAGTACTCTTAACTTAAGAATATCATTATTTTGAAGGAACAAGAGGGAACTGCTACTATTACTGTTTGATGATATGACCTTAATAAACCACCAGCTTCTCTTTTACTGAGTTAGCAACAACTCAAAGGTTCTACAAATAAAATATAACATGCCCTTTCAAAATAAGTATAAATGTGTATATCAGATTATAGATTATAATTAATAATCAGGTGGAAAAATAAATACCCTACTAATGAAATGGGCCATTTCTGTAAGATAGATTTTGTTTCATCTTGGTAATCTCTTTAAGGCATGATTGTGTTTTTTACTTCTTAGCCTAAGTTTACAATGAAAGGACAATGTTGTCCTGATCATCAATATTAATAACTTCTTACATGTTAATAAACAGCATTTTAAATTTTTAGAGTCATTTCTTTATAATAAGAGAAGCTTCTGATTTCCTGTATTTTTAGAACCATCTCTTTTTAGGGGTAGGGAATAGGGTTTGTTATTAAAGATATTCCATGTAACATAAGACGTTGTTCCCATGCTTGTCAAAAAAGAAAGTGATGTTATCTAACCTACAATTTGAGTTACCCATATGTTAATTCAAAGATTTTCTTTAAGTAGACTTAACCTATGCAGTGTATTTTTTTTTTAAGTGAAAAATTGTAAATTTACACTAGATGGAGCTCTTTAGCTAAATCTGGGTAGTTTTGTTGGGTTTGGTTTTGGTTTTTGGTGTTTTTTGTTTTGGGGGGGTTTGTTTTGTTTTTGGGGGTTTTTTTTGTTTTGTTTTCTTTTTTCTTTTCTTTCCTTTTTTTTTTTCTTTTCTGTTTCTATTGAGTAATCTGGCAAATATAATGGCCCTAACATTTTTCAGCTGAAGGCTTTTTGAAAAAAGAAGGGCAGCAATGACTAAGATTTGTGTTTTGTACCTTAGATTGTGTTTTGCATGGCATTTAAGAACAAGGAATGGGCATAGTAAGTGGAACTACAATCATATGTGACTTTGAAAACTAAATTTTTCTTAATATTTCCAAAGTTTTTAGCTTTGTAACTTTTTAAAGAAAGGCTATGATTGAAGTTTCAGAAAAGTATTTGCTTATCATGTAATGTTCTACTTACAGGCTGGAGGTGTTACTGATTTATCAATTAAGACATACTTGTCCTTTTCTCTCTTCAGATTGTTCCTCATGTCCTTAATTTGGTTCACTCTTTCAAAAGTAACAGCCAGCCTTCCAGTGCAGCCTTCTTAGTGCAGTTAACAGAACTGATACACTGTATGATGTATCATTATTCTGGATTCCCGGATCTCTATGAACCCATTCTGGAGTCAATAAAGGTATGATCATTTTATCTCCAGAGTTGGTGGAGCTGCAGACCACGATGTAGTAGATGAATATGGTGAAACATTCCTATAACCAGCTATTCAATTTACAACTTTATGATACTCTATTTTTGTTTGAAAAATGTAGTTAGAATTAGGTTTCACTAATGTTTAGAAGACTAATGTTTCATTTGCTATCACTTCTACGTTAATAACCATTATTTCCTTGGTCTGTAACGCCATGGATTATAAGGCGTATTCTTACATTTATAACACTTTTGGGAAATTTGTTTGGAAAGATATGCTACATTAATATATCAGATTCGCACCCTACTATTCAATGTTAAAATGTCTAAAATGCATCTAAGAATCAAGGCAACATGATTTAGTAAAGTGTGTAACTTTGATTGCCTTCCTCTTTCACTTTTTCAATCAGTGCATATTGGTTATACAGATGAGTGGGTTTCATTTTAGCAGAGTCCTACATGTACATAACGTTCTTTGACCATTTAATCACCGCCAACATCACTCCGCTTACTAAGTCTTCTTCTCTGGTTTCCAGTTTGGGGAGGGAGATCAATGTGCATATTTTGATTACACAGTAGTCCCTTGCTATTATGCAGCTCAACTCTCATGGACTCACTGTTTCGTGGGTTTTCAAAAAATACTAAGTTAAATTATTTGTCACAGATTTTTCACTATAGTGTGGGATTTTGCAGAACCATTCTTTATACATTTGTTGTTAAAATTACATAAGTTTACAAGTTTAGAAAATGAAAAGAACATTAGAAGTGTTTTTAAAAGTGTGGGAAAGGTTTATGGCAGTGTGGGAAGGGTTTATAAAGTCTTAAAATATATATAAATACTAAAATAAATACAACATCACTACTTCGCTGACTTTCACTTTTCACTGGAGTATCTGAAGCGTAACCTCCATGATAAGTAAGGGACCAATGTATATGTCCCTAGTATTGGGGCTGGGAAGATGGCTCAGTAGAATAAGTGCTTCCCTGGCAAGCACAAGGGCCTGAGTT
>NDGN011267301.1:0-10255 GCA_002564285.1 Tympanoctomys barrerae | reverse complement strand
TTATTTTGTACCAGGTTTGGGAAAGATGGCTGATATCCTCCATTTATTTGATTCCTTGTAACTCACCCTTCATAACTTTTTCTAACACAATCTTGTCCACATATTGCCTTCTTATCTAGCTTTTTCACACATGTGGAGTCTATCAATGTTCTCCAATGTGCCAATTCTCCATCATTTGTTGTTTTTGCCTTTGTTTTGTTTTTCTCTGTTGCTCAAGTGCTTAATATAAAGATAAACATGTCAGAGCTTAATATTCTTGCCACAAGACTCCAGTGTTTATCTCTGAGACCAGGGAGCTTTTACCTCTTCCTCATCCTTTTATCTCTAAGTTTTATCTGGAGTGTGGTGAAGTACAGTTGCAGATGAGCCATTGGGTTTCATCGCCAGTATCTCATAGTTCTCCATGAATTGCAATTTAATATACCATCATAACGTAATCCCTTTGACCACATAAATGCACTTCCAAATTTAAGTTTCTAGTGGGGGAAGATGACAGGAGTCTCAGTGGATTCAAGAAGAATTAATTTGTCTCATAGGAGCTCCAGTGCTTTAATACTTTACTCTCAACTCACACATTTGGCGTACTCCACCTATACATTGGAAGGTTTCATAGATAAAAGAGATTATTTTCTCTTTTACAGCATTTGCCACAAAGACAGGCTTTTTATATTTACAATTTGACTTTTCTCTCCCTCTACATTATATTCTCCACATGTGAAGAGATTTCTTTCTATGCCTCTGTACACAGAAAAAGTTCCAGGGTAGAGGAAAGGGCAGATGTATTTGTTACCTCAAAAAAAAAAAAAAGATGCATGAATGGGGTGGATAAATGGCAAAAGGTCCAAAATTATACAACGCTCAGCCTCTTCTCTGGTAACTCTGGGCTCTCTCCTCATGTCCTTAGACAAGAGTGAGGAGCCAGTGACACACTATTCTTTAACCATAACTTGATCTCTGTCACACTCAGACATATCGCTTCTGACCTTCTCTCCTGAAACGTGGTCTGTGCCTTCTGGATAAAACTAAATCTGATGAAAGAAAATTGCCTCCACATTTTCGAGGTAGACTAACCAAAAGCAAAACATCTTTATTTCAAATTCATATCACCATCACCACCACTACTACCCGACATTTAAATCAATCTTCATCACTTAAAAGCTGGGTTCCCTCAAATAAGATACTGACCAGCTGAAACCTACTAATTTTCTCATGTAAATGACAGGAAGTCATTGGAAAAACATTGACGATAGGTAAGATTCTGGTAATGATTGTACCTACTTTTAATAATTCATGCATTATTGAGGGATTTGTGGGCATTGTTCTTGTTTCCAAGGGAGCTCCTTTCCATCTTTACTCATTTTTTTCTTCTTCACTTCTTCAATATTTTGCCTTCATCTGGATTTCATGGAGAAATGCTCTCAGGTATCACCATTCCTAAGAATGATGAGCATAGTTGATAACTGACTCATGTATTTCTCAGAATGATCAATTGATTGATTGACTGATGGATTGAGATGAGCTATCATTATGTTGCCATCGCCTGCCTCAAACTATTGAGCTCAAGAAAACTTCTTGTGTCAGCCTTTTGAGTAGCTGGAATGACAGGCTCGTGCCATTTCACTCTATTGGGAATTTATATTTTCTAGTGTGGTGCTATCTCACCAAACAAATTTAGTTCTAATGCTAGAGATTTAGGTTGCTATAAACTCATTGGGAAGCTGTTTGCTTCCAGGAAGGACTCTTAACATCTATAAAAATTAAAGCACAAATAACTGCATCTCTCATCTACACCTAAAGTTAGATCCATTCGGTTCAACAACTTCTGTGCATTTTATATGTAACACCCTTCAAAATCGCTACTCATATCATCTGATATACACTGAAAATGTTTCCTAGAGTGAAAAGTAGAGAATGTGTAATATGATAGATAGTAATCTATGGCCTTTATGAGACAGAATCTCCCTGCCAGAAAAGTTGAAGTTGTAATCAGTGAATAAAAAAAAAAATAATCATCTAAGTTTGGATGCTTGTTCTCCGGTCCCATCTGAAAACAGACCTGTTCCAAGAAAAGGTTTTTCATGGATTAATAGTCGTTGGAAAATTCCTACTATGATAGCTAAGGTCATTTATTTGGTTTCATATTCTTCAAGATCTAGAAGGCTCCTTATCAATTGTCTTCAGTATAGTTTAGATTTTGCTGTGAGATCCAATTATCATACCTTAATAATATATGTTGCATTTGTTAGAAAGTTTTATTGATTACAGATGGCAAACTCCCTGATCCATGCAGACATACAGAAGCCTAGATAATCATTAGAAGTGCCAAACTTTGCTTTGATAGTGGGTGTCACATATTTTTGTACCTCCAAAATTAGTTATATGGCTTTAAGTACAAGGGATGTGAAACAGAATAATATTTCAAGTATTTGAAAGGA
This sequence comes from Tympanoctomys barrerae, assembly GCA_002564285.1. NCBI lineage: Eukaryota > Metazoa > Chordata > Mammalia > Rodentia > Octodontidae > Tympanoctomys > Tympanoctomys barrerae. Next base: position 7,820 of record NDGN011267301.1, on the reverse strand, counting down.
GAATTGAGCAAGGTGCTTCTCATAATATCTACCATAGATACCATCTGCCTAGTGGTTTTTAAGACACTTTGGATCATGAACTCACAAAATGTGTAATGAAAACTTCAGACTAGCTACCCAGCACTACTTAGATGCTTATATGTTCACATTTTTACATTAAATTTCATTGATTAATATATTTTACCACATCTCAGACAGAAGTAGCTACAAGAAATGTGTTGTAACTAATTAAAGGGGATTCTATATGAACCACTTGAAAACTTTTTTCAAAGATTTTCAAGCTATTTGATATTATGATGCATGGAGGGTTGACAACTTGTAGTCAAATTGTAACACCCAACTGAACTGAACCAGTGTGGTACCGGGTATAGGAAGACCATCTCAGGATTGTTGCCAGCAACATAAAAATGAGAACAGGAGAGGAGCTGTTGGGAGGCAGTGTTTTATATTTTTTAGGGCATCTGAGATCTTCATTGGAAAATGGAAATTCTTAGAGATCAAAGTGGAGAGAGTCCTTTAAATTAGTGAACAACTGTTGACATGCTCCTTCCTTAGCATGAACCAGCAAATTAGTTAGCATTCATTTTATCATGTATAAAACATTAAATGAATTAAATATCTTCACCTTAATTGTCTCTATTTGGTGCTGCACAATTAAAATAACTACACAAGAAGATTAAAGGCATAAAAATGAAAAACATTACAGACCTGATTAAGGAAGCAGCTAGTGCCTGGCTGGCAGATGGTCTACAATGAAGCCATTGTGGATGTTTCTAGGGAATGGCTCCATGATTTCAAAAGCAGTGAGCACACCAGTGGATATGGCCCCATCACACATGGGAGTGTAATTAGGTTAACCAGTCTCAGTTACTCTTCTCTTGTTGCTGTGTCAAATACCCGACACCCAAAATGAAGGAAGGAAAGGTTCATTTAGCTCACTGTTTGTGTAGGTTCAGCCCATACAAAGCTGGCTACAAGGTATACTGGCACATGGCAGAGGGCAGCAGTTCATTGTAGCAGAATACAACAAAACAGCAAGAGCAAATGGGATGAATAGTGTAAATAATGACTACAGAGAGTAAGACTGTCTCTTTCACATTGCATTCAAACTATCTGCCCCAGTCTGGGTGTAGCACTCACACTCACAGTCCCAGTGGGTCATGAGTTAATCATAAATTCTAGAAGTCTGACCCATGATTTGCATGAGGTTTTGGGGAGACACCTAGACATAAACCATAACAACCATTCTAGAGGATCAATTTGGGCTGTGTGGGCCTGCCAGCATCTTAACTGTTATGCTCCTAATTGATCAATGACTACCACAGAATGGAAGACAGAGTCATAAAAGCTTGGTGCTGAGTTTTAATGATAATGTTTTGTGATAAAGGCTGATAGATTATCAAAATATTACTGTTTGGACACACAGAATCCAGGATCTCCCTTCTGACATCTCATGATCTATGGATAATAATTTTTGTTCCATGAACAGCGTTGTGATTAGTTCATGCTTTGTTGTGATGCTGAGACTTTTTCTTGGTCTCCCTGTAGAACATATTCCCATGTTCTAGACAAAGAGGGCCTTGCTGTCACTGTTACTTTATAACCTAAAAGTAGCAAGAATGGGAGGACTAAAGGGATGATGTCATAGTACTGTCATCCTCTCAAAAATTCAGACTCACAGAGAAGTAAACTGCCAAGAATGAATAGTCATTTTTTAAAAGTCAATATAAAGAGCCAGTTATCATAGCTTGTAGTCCAGGGTGCTAATCAGTAGCATTTTAAATAAGTTGAAATCTAAAATATTATTTTGAAATGGCACAATTATGTCAAGTTTTATACTACTCACTTACAATCAAATAACCACTTTGTTTAAAAGAAGCATTTTTCTGATGATTTCCAGTTGTTTTTGTTGATTTAAATGATCTGGATTTCTGTTTTTGGCTTGGCTGCTGTCTTCCTGAATAGTCTGGTTTCTATAGTCATCATTATGGGAGAAATTAGGACAGAGACTGAAAAAAAATTAACAGCAAACACACATTTCTCCATATGGTACTTTTTAATTTTTCCAACTTTCCACACTCATTTCCAGATCACCCTGAAAGCTACTTTGTGAGAGAAATTAATTATTATGACCCTGCCTCTTTTAGGATTGATCTTCATTGGCAAAGGAAAGCTAGGTGACAATCACAACATCACATAAGCATTTAGTGAGAACCTAAGGACAAGGACCTGTTTTAATGACTTTGCAGTCCAACGTTCTTTCCTTGTTTCTTTTCTTTTCTTTTCATTTTGTTTTACTTAATTTTTATTTGATACCAAGGATCTAACTCAGGACCTTGCACTTGCCAAGCAGACACCTAAACCACTGAGCTATCTCCACAACATTTCCTTGTTGTTAAAGTACAGTATCTAGTCCAGTGTTATTTTCAACTAGCAGTCTGCCACTAAAGTTTAAATAACTTGAAAGATCAGTAAAGGTGTCATGATCATCCTCACTATTTAAGAATCTCCTTAGATTACTTAAAATATGTTTTTCTCTGAATCTGGTTCTCACTACTTTGGAAGTTTGTTACCTTTGGGCTCAAAAGCAAACCAGTGACAAAATATCCATCACACTGCTTATTTAAAAATCATATGTATTCATTCATACAACTTACTCTCAAGACCTCATGCATTTAAAAAATAAACTAGATTAATTTTGTACACAATTGTTATCAATTGTCCAAGTTAGAGCAGATTAGAAGAGTTAGAATGAAGGATGGGATTAGGTGGAGGGTGGGGCACAGGGATTATATTGCTAAAGCTACTTTGTGATACAAAAGTAAAGGCAGGAAGGTGACTGGGGCACACACAATTCCTGACATGCACAGTTTAATTGAGGAGAGGTTGAATTTTTCTTACCACTTTGGTGACTCAGTTCATTCTTGTCCATCATGGTGGAAAGGCATGGCATGGGGAGGCTGCTCTCCTCATGGAGCTGGGAAACAGACAAAAAAACAGGAACCAGGGAGGGAGGCACATTCTACAAAGGCACAGTCCAGGGATGCATCTTTTATAAGAGAGCTGCCCCTCTGAACAGCACATGAGCCATGAACCCATCAATGGTCCTATCCACTGATGAGAACATTTCCCTTCTTATCCACCCTCCTTCTACAAGCCACAGCTTTAAATACCCGAGCCTTCTCCAGACTTTGTGGATCTCAACTATGAGGAAGACAGTCAAGACAATTTGAGAACCAAGGGAAAACAAAGCAATCAGCAGCTTATTTCTCAGCAAACACCTGGTAGCCTGGAACCTTATTGTGCTTTGTGGTAAATCTTCAACTCTTGAAGATGATCCTGAGTCATAAAGAGCAATTTAGCTTATTAAGATTGAAAGGGCAAGAAAGTAGGTTGCCACTCTTCTTTGGAGTGTTTCTATCCCGTGTGTGTGTGTGTGTGTGTGTGTGTGCACGCGCGCGCACGCACATGTGTGCACACATGCACATGGCTTAGAGGGCATAAATTAAGTGTGTATTTTGTTTTTATTATTGCCATTTCAGCAAAATGTTCATTTTTCATTACCAGGGAAGGCCCACATGTGAAAAATGCACACTGCCTGAAATGAGATGAATCAACATTATTATTCCTTCTTTTCTATGATCTCAATTACAAACTCATCTGTAATCTGAGAAGATGGCATCTGGAGATCCTGAGAATTCTCCCAATGTGTCAGAATTGCCCTTTCCACTGTCACATCTGATGCACTGGTAGCATCTGTGGTTTTCAAGCAAAGAATGACTATAGTAGCTGGCACTGAAGGGGCACAGAGCTGGGAGGTAGGGGATAGGTAATAGGTCACTGCCTGGCAGAAAAATTAGTTTGGAAGCTGGCAGCTCTGAGGATAACACAGAGGTTGCCATCCTAAGATCATCATAAGTCCTGCTTTGCTTCTTGACCTTGCTTAAAAAACATAACTTGGTGGGTATTCCTGCTATTCTGGTTACTAGTTATGATTCCAGCTGCCTGAATATGGCTATTCATATCTCTCATGTCTCGGGGAAAATAAACCCCCTCAGCCAAGTATGACATTTGGGGAAACTATGTGGGCCTTTAATCATGGAAGATTTTGGAAAGTCTGTCTTTTTCTTGGCCTTCCAGCTTGAGACCACACACCGTTTCTTCTAAAGGCTGACCCAGATAATGTCCTCCATGCTAGCTGTCTCTGCCCTTGTCAGTGTTGTAAGGACTTGGTGACCTATTTGGAATCTTTTATAATATCATCTGGAATTATTTTATTGTTTGTGCATTTGTTTCCTGTTTCTCTTTCCTTGGTTAGATGGTTCTTAGCTGCATTTGCACTTTCACAACTGTCCATTGTTAGAACAGTGAGTATTTAATAGGCACTTATAAGAAAAGGATGGATGTATAAATGGGTGTATTCCATTTACTATACTTTTACTCATGAAATTTATTTTCAAATTAACACTTACAGATTATGAAGAATTGTGCTGAATTTTCTCAGTGATGTCCTTGACATAGTGAGGTGAGGTGGGTGCCAGGATAAGTCTCAGGGAAACTGCAGGATTCTCAGTCCTTATAACCATGTTGCTATGTGCAGTTCCATTCTGAAATGCAAAAGCAACTCAGACTTCAGAGTAAGTTCCAATAACTTCAGTGACATATAGGAACCACTCATTTCTATAGTGAACATTCTTTGTATTTTGCCACCTAAGCACAGGTCTTTGAAGGGAACAACAGAAGGGCTAGGGCTTCTTTTGACTCATCTAAGGGTCTGGACAATCCAGAGCTCATCCTCAGATCTCATCTCACCAGTATGAACAAGGAGAGAAGAATGGGATGTAAGAAGTCAGCTCTACTGACCTAGAGAGTCATCTGATCCTGAAAGTTGGACTGATAAACACGCTGGGATTTTCTACTACACAGAATAACAAGATCAGGTGTCCAAAATGTAGGTTTCATCCTGGCCTTAGATTCACTTTCAGTTATTCTTATTGAAGAAGCCAAAGTCACTTTTCTGCTCATAATTGTAGGGTGACTCCCTCAGTTATAATAAAATGTAAAGATCTTCTGTGATATCACTGATCCCACGGGATTCTCCCTGATTCCATAACTTCTGAATCATCTTCCTGAATTAGGTAGTTTTGCCATCATTGGATTCCTGTCACCTACAGATTACAGGAGGAAGTAGAGATTTAGTTTACCCACAATATCAGTGAAAGATTTCTAGAGTCAAGGCAGAGACGTTATGGCCCAAGTATGCATCAGAACAAAGCTGCTGAATTCATACTGGCCAGGAAGCAGAACAGGAGGAATAAGAGGAATGAGAGTGATGCCACATGTAGAACTGAGGGCCACCTCTTCATGACCCACCCATCACACCTAAGAGTGTGAAGCACTAATCTTTTAGGTGTTCTTTAGCCCAATGAAGTTGACATATCAGAATTAGTGATCACACTTACACTTTTATTTCACTTAAATTTTTCTGTGACCTTTTGATACCTTTGTCAAGACAGTGCTGTTTCCTGAGAGCTGCCTGGTCAGCTTCTTTTCTTGTTTCTCACTTTGCTCACATGATACATTATTAGTGAAGGGAACCTACCACAATTTGTGTTAATTTTCTTTTTTTTAATAGATTTAGAATAGGGTCTTACTACACAGATCAGACTCATAGTGATACTCCTGTTTTCAGCCTCCCAATCACTAGAATTACAGGTGCATGCCACAGTGCCTAGTGTCAATGCTGTCTCTGTGCTCCCCAGGGGTGGAGCCAGCACAGCATGCTGGACTTTGAACCCCAGTCCCTATGTCTGCCTCAGCAGGTACTTTAATCCACTGAACTATCTGGCTAGCCCTTTGTGCCAATTTTCTGTGTCATCTCAAAGGAAGGTTTAGGGGTCTGATAAAACCTGATTTTTCAGTTTGTCTTTGAAATTGATTCTGGAAGCCATTGAATAGATACAGGAGGAATCTACCCAACTGCTTGAGGGTCTAAGAGAAGAAAAAGAGTTTTAAATGGTGGATTATGTCTGTGTATGTTAAGTAAGATATCTCTATCTTCTCAGGAATCGTCACAAAGATAATTCCACTCTTGTTACAGGGAATGATATGATTCATAGTCATGACCTGCACTGAGGTTTAAATATAATTCTGGAGGCTCAGCTTTATTTTAGTTAAAAATGAATAATCTGATTCTATATCTATTGCAAACATAGCCCAATAGATAAATTCCTCACAACCTGTGAAATGGGAAGGAAGCACCAATACACAAGGCTCTAGAAGACTTGGCTGCCTGGAGTGGAGGGTTAAGTATGAAATAAGGCTGTTGACCTGCCTCCCCCAGCCGTGTACTTTAGGTCTTTGTGTATTGGGTACTAAATAGATTGATTCATTTGAATTAGTAGCTTCCTATGATATTGCCTTACATCTATAACATTAGTGTGATTAATTATGACAGAAAACTAATCTATAATTGGTGGTATATTCCTCCCGTCTCCTACCTCAGCAGAAATATTTGGGTTAATTATGTCTGTCTCCTTCCATCTTGTTGAGATAAGACTTGGGCTTTCCTTGAGGGATCCCATCACGACAGGAGGTATTCAAGACCAACTTTGTTTTTCAAGGTGGGTTTCAGGTACTTTCATTTGTCCATGCTGTTGTACTTTGTGCTATCTATGGAAGAATAATCAGTTGGGGTTATCAGCTAGATACATTCTTTGGGGCACAGGTGAACATCATTTCAACATGGATATTTTGTGAGTAATAAGCTGAATAAGGCTGTTGATGTCTCCACAGGGCATTGTGGGAGATGGGGGGAGAGTAAGTATCTTCAGACAGACAGCTTTGTAGTCTTTGCGAACTTTTCCTTCAAGATGGAGGTTTGGCTTGTACTCGCAGTACTTTCTAATTCAGTCCTTCAGAATCTGTGTTTCCTCCTTTGGCAGCTGTAGTTTATCAGTCTCAAAAATGGAGGTCTGAATCTTGCTACCTTAAACCATTTTGCAATTATTTGTCATTGTTTCCAGGGTGAGTCACTGCTCACTGTCTATTTGGAGAAGAGGAGGAATGGGCTCTCAGAGAAGAGGCTCAGGGGCTGGGGGTTTGATTCCCAGGCCTGGCGTGCCAGCTCCAACCCCTGAAAATATGGATCCAATAGCTTGTTAGGCAGACACTTAGACTAATGAGCTATTGCCCAAGCTGTGAAGGTATAGTAACTTCTAATGCAACCATCAAAGAACAATGATGATGCCTGTTTTAGTTTGTGTCTAGTGGTCCTCCCAAAGCCTCAGGCAGTCATGCGGAAGACTTCTAGATTTTGTGATTAACTCATGGTCTACTGTGATTATGGGTGTGAGTGCTGCTGGGATTATATAGATATGAGTACTGCATCCAGCCTGGGGCATGTAGCCTGCATGCACCTTAGGGTTGTCATTGCTGCTGCTGCTCCTGCCATTTGCTTTTGCTCTCTTGCTCTTTGCCACCTCCATGGAAGATTGTTCTCTGCCATGTGACACTCTGCTTTGGAGCCAGGTGAACATAGACTGAAACCTCCAGTAACTTAGAGCTAAATAAATCTTTCCTTCCTTCATTTTGAGTGCCAGGTATTTGTCTCGGGAATGAGAGAGGAGTAGCCAAGACAATGTTCAACTCCTTCAACACCTTTTACCCTATTCTAGATATCACTCAGGTGTGACCCACAGACTTAAGGGGCCACAAGAAAATGAGCGAAAAGAAAGAAAGTGGATGTTTAAATATAGTAACTCCTTACCTATCCCTTCTCTACATCATATATATATATATATATATATATATATATATAT
>NDGN011267287.1:0-17241 GCA_002564285.1 Tympanoctomys barrerae | reverse complement strand
TACAAAGACAACAATATGCAATGTATTAATTATTGTAACTGTCCTACTAACCTCTTTTGAAACAGTTTCCTTACTATTTTATCTTTTTTCTCATTAAAAGGAATACAAAATTAAAAAATTAAAGATTTAATTAATTAATTGATTAATTTTTTACAGTACCAGGGATTGAACTCAGGACCTTGCACTTGCCAGGCAAGCACTTATTCCACTGCACTATCACCCAGGCCCTGAATTTTTTTTAAAGAAAGGAAAAGAAAGGTTCCACAGACAACCTCCTGCTAAATTATGCACTGTGAAAAGTGAAGGAAAAGAGTAATTTCCAAAGTAATATTGTGACATATATAACCTCAGCCAGATGACTAAGGTCAGTGGTTGCAGCTGAAGTTATGGCGGCAGTACACACCATGCTGTGAAGTTATTGGAGTGACACTCTTCCCTTGTTTTTCTTTTTCTCCAGAGCAGAGTAGATCCTCAAGGAAAATAACAAAAAAAAAATATTTTGCTGAAGGAAATGTTTGAAAAATATTCTACTAGTGCCCTTCTGAACTGTCAAGGTCATCAAAAACAAGTAAAGTCCAAGAAACTGTCAGATCCAAGACCCTAATTTAAATTTTGTCTCATAAAATGGAGGGGAGGTGAAAACTATGGAAATCTAAATGAACCATGGACTTTAATTAGTGGTGGTGAATGGATGCTGGCTCATTAAATGTAACAGATACACCATAGTAATGTAAGACATTAACATGGGAATGCTGTGCTATCTTTACATTTTGTTCAGTACCTATTACCTGGCATTAGCATTGTAGATTAAAAATGTAAAGAGAGGAAGTAAGGGGCATCAATTAGATGCAAATATTGAAAAAGTAGGGGATCTTATAACAGGCAAAATAGAAAAATGACCTTTTTGAAGAAAAAGAAATAAAAAGATATAAGAAGGTATCACCAGGGATTTACAATTGAAATCTTTCTCAACTGCAACAGAGTGAGGCTACAAACTTGAGTAAATAAGCACATTACAAATTAAGAAAAACTTGAATACATTAAAATCAAAGGCAAATAATCAATGAAATCAATCTTAGAGTTCCAAATTAAATGTGATAACCAAACTTACAGCTATGTTCATTAGAAAGTCATTGATTTTAAAAAATGCATGTAACTTTAGGTACATTCATCCATCTGCTTTTTGACAAAGGAGTCAGATACACAATAGAGAAAGAAAGCCTCCAGGCGCAGGGACTAGGGTTTCATCCCAGGCCTGCCATGCTAGCCCCGCCCCCAGGGCACACTGAGATGGCAATTGATACTGGGCATGGTAGTGCGCGCCTATAATCCAGCTCTTGGGAGGTTGTAAACAGGCAGATCACTATGAGTCTGAACTATTATTGAGACCCTAAACGCCCTGTAGACCCTTCCCTAAAATACACACACACACACAAAAAGAGAAAGAAAGCCTCTAAAAACTGGTGCTGCAAGAACTGACTATTCACATGCAGAAGACTGAGTGTAGAACTGCATCTATTACCATCAAAATGGATCAAATCAAAATGGAACTACTTAAATATTAAAACAGAAACACTTAATCTGCTGAAAGATAAAGTAAGTGAAACTCTTAAGACCTAGGCACAGCTAAGGACTTTCAGAACAGACACTTAGTTGCAGACAAAGTAACATCTAAAGTCAACAAATTAAAAAGATTTTGCATAGTAAAAGAAACAACACAGTGAAGAAACAATGTTCAGAATGAGCAAAATATTTCCATCTACTGCTTGGACAGAGGAATAATGCATAGAATATATAAAAAACTCAGAAAAATAGAAAAATAAAATATCTGGTGAAATGAGTAACTGAAATGAAGAAAAAGGATAAATGAGCATACAGTGTGTAAATGAGCAATAAGAAGAAAAATATGTAACATCTCCAGCCATTTAAGAAATAGAAATTAAAACAACACTGAAATTCCCTCTTACTCTAGAAATAATAGCCACCATCAAGAAATCAAAGAATTACAAATACTGTCAAGGCCAGAAGCATAAGGAATCCTTATACATTGTTGGTGTGAATATGAATTAGAGCAACCATTATGGAAATTATATAGGTGTTCTTCCAAAAACTAAGAATAAAAATTCCATTTGACTCAGCTATTCCTCTTCTAGGTATCATCCTGAAAGAGTTAAAGAAATGATATTGTAGTGAAGCATGCATACCCATATGTATAGCTGCACAATTCATGTATTGGAGGCAAACCGTATGTCCATCAACAGGTTAATAAATAAGGAACATGTGGTACTTATACACAAAGAAGTACTCCCCTGTAATGAAGAAAGATACACTAAGTCACTTATAGGAAAATGGACTCACTTCCAGACTATAAGGTTAAATAAGATAAATCAGACACACAAGCTTAAGTATTTCATGGTTTCTCTTATATAAGAAACCCAAAGTATAAATAATTCAAAGAACAAAACAAAAGATAGAGAAAAGAAAATAGATGTTTTGCAAATACACAAGGGTTTTAAAGATGGACAGGAGGCAGGGAGAGATAGGGTAGTGGAAGGTAGTAATTTATGTGTACCGAATCTCCATGATAAAGGTAATTATTATACTATGCAAACATGCACTAGTAAAATTAAAGAGTAGTTTCTTAATTTTAAAAGTTAAGAAACTAAAGAGATGGAAAAGTGAGTATATCTTTGTAGATTGTTTTGAATTTTATGGCTATATAATTTCAAAATTAAATTTAAAATGCAGAAAAATCAAACCCTCAAATTGACTTAAACCTATGTAATACTGATAACTATACAAAACCTAAAGCTGGTTTAAGTTCACCACCTTGCCTCTTTATGGAAAATTTTTAATAACAAAAAAAATAATTCTGAAACTTACTTTGAACCCAGCCTGTTTTTAGCAATTGAATTGAAAGGGTCACTGAAGGAGTCATTCATAATGTGTATCAGAGAATGGAATAAATATAACAGTGAACACAGGAACAGGAATCTTAGTATGGAAGATGCGCACATTTCAGCAAGCCAGGCTAGGGAAACAATGTAGTCTTGGCGTCCCGTTGAAGGAGTTGCTACCGGTTTGTGATTTATTATGTTTATGTCATTATGTTACAGGCCATAGAAGGTAACCCAAAATAAAATGGTACCCTGAAGTTGGCCCTCCTAGAACCCAGTTTCTGGTTTCTGTGTATTGTTGTCTTTAAGGAAACCAAGATTCTTGGGGACCTCTTGATTCCAGATCGGGAGTAGAAACTTTTTGTTTAAAAACTCTAGATTATGAAGAGCTGCTAAGCATGGAGGAAGACAAGGTTCATTTGGGGAGTCAAGGCTCGCGATGATGTTGCAGGGCTTGTAGAACTTTACCCTTCTAATGTTCTTAGGGGTGACTTCCAGCATCTTTTTAGACAAGTAGCAGGCACATTTTACATAAAATTCTTTTCTATAAAATTAAGAGCTTGCCTTCTCTCCCCTTCCTGGACTTCCTCCAGGGGCTTGAGACATGCTTTCATTTCCCAGCTATTCTCTTAGTGGCTCTCACGGGGGGACACAGGGGGACCCAAGGGGTCCACTTGGACATCCCAGCAGCTCAGGCACAATCCAAGCCTACACTTTCTGTGACTCCGAGTCACACTGGGTCAGGCAGGGTTGCAGAAAGTTAGCAACCCTAGGCATAATGTTACTATGCAACAACAAAAAATTACTTCATTTAGGTGCTGATACTTTCAATCAGAATCATGGATTTTTTAAAACGTACTTGGTACAGAGTCTCACTATGCAGCTTGGATTTCTAGTGATCCTCCTGCTTTCAGCCTCCCCAGCACTGGGAGGCATGTGCCACCATGCTGGGCCTCAGTGGCTGGGTCAGCATGCCCGGGGTGAGGCTGGAGGGGCCTGTGGTCCAGATACTGAACCCTTGTCATCTCTGTGCTTGCCAAAGCAGGTGCTTAATCTGCTGTGCTATCTCACCATTGCCATAGATTTTTGTTTAAACGTCAATTTAAAATTACCTTTCTTAAAAGTATGGTATGATTTCAGATGAACACACCTTGTTTTGAGGTAGAATAAAAGATCAAGACTGAGTTTTAGAAGATTCCATACCCAGTGAGTGTCCTGGAGGAAGAATTGTGACAGAAGAGGTGATTATACCTACCCCGCCAAAAAGTGAAGAGGTTAATGTTTCAAAAACTGAGATAACTTCACATTTCCTTCCAAGGGATAGAACCAATGCAAGGCTAGGCAGGCATGGTCTGCTAAGGGCGACATGGACCTATTCAGTCTTGAGCCCACTTGGAGGTGGCTTCTTGGCTTCCTCCCCTGGCATCAGGATGTGCCCACCCCAAGGACCATCCACAGAGTAAGACTACACAAAGCTCCACATTCCAGCTCCTGGGCTGCACGCAAAAGGTGCCTGCAGCTTGTGGAGTCCTTTTGCTGCACCGAGGAACACCAGCCTGTGTAGAAGGACATTTTCACCATAAATGATGGAGACCATGCAGGCAGAAAGGAAGCTACACACAGCTGTCTCGGCCACATAGAGAGGACAAGACTTGTGGATGGATGAACAACTGCTCTCTGGTCCAGATGCATAAGTGTGCTTTTATCCATATTGCCCGAAAACTAGGAAGAAGTGGAATCCATACCAGTGACCACAGATATTCAATGAAAACTGAACTACTGCCCTCCCCCTGTCTCACCACATTATGCTGTTTAGTAGGTAGCAGCCCCCATACTAAGGCAGGGAAGCTTTCTCTTTCTTGCCTGACTCCCAGGTGTGAGACTGGGCCCTAGACCCTGTTACGGGACTCACAGTGACCAAGTAAGCTTGCATTGCCTGTCTCACCTTGGAGTCACAGGCTGTACCCACAGTGACCCTGGCCAGGGCAGGCGCCTCGGGATGCCCCATTCCTAAGCTTCACGCAGTCTTTTCTGGCCTCCCTTCTGGTAGCTTGGTCTTGATGACCAGTAAGGTCTAAGAGACAGAGCCAGGCCTAGTGACAAAAAGGCAGAGTTAGGGTCTGCACGCCAGCCAGACAGCTCAGCAGAGTAAAGCGCCTGCTTAGGCAGAGCACAGCGGCTGTGGTTTGATCCCCGGTGTGCAGTGCCAGCACCCCCCTGGGGCACGCTGAGACAGCAGTGGAGATTGGGTGTGTTGGAGCATGCCTGTAATCCCAGCTCTTGAGAGGCTGAAAACAGGAAAATCACTACAAGTTTGATCTATGTAGTGAGACCCTGTAGACCCCGTACTATATGTATATATAGCCATTCAAGTAGATCCTCACTGGAGCCCATTCAGTGGAAAGCTCATGTGTCGTCTATTCCTAGGGAATGATGGCTCTTGTAGCATAATTGACCTTTGCCAATGCAGTGAGTTACATAGTACAGGACTTAACAATGGAGGCACGTGACACAACAGACACATAATAAAGGTTTATAAATATAGGTGGCCATGAGACACCAGCTGCTTGCATCATTACCCCTCTGCTTACTCATGCAGTGATTATTGGTGTACAGAGGCTTTTGAGTAAGACAAGTGAAATCCTAAAGCCATATCAGTTCAGCAGTCCTATGTTGGTGTTAGCCTGACCTCAGACTCGGGGCAGGGGAGAGGTCCACTGGGGACTAGACCCAGGGTCGCTACCCCCATGCTGTGCTATCACCCCTGTGTGTAGGTTCTCTCCTGTGACTCGGTCTCCCTACACTTCAGGGCTGGACATCAGAGCATGGTGGATCACAGGCTTAAGCTAATGCTTTGAGGATTAGTAAGGGAAGTCCTAGGGAAACAGAGGGCAGCCTCCACATTGAAGGGAGGCTCTGGAGGGAACAGGCAGTATTTCCATAGCAGAAGGAAGTGCCAGGGAGTCTAGAGCACTACTCACTCCCAGCACAAGGGAGGGGAACCAGATGTAGCTCATTGTAAAATTAAGACTAAACTTGGAGAACAAATACAATTGAACAATAATAAAAAATTGAAAAGTGAGGGTGTCATTTCATGGAAAGAGGAAAACAGAAAAGAAAACATGAGCATTTTCTGTCCAAGCTGACTGGGGTCTACAGACTGCATGCGTGTACTCACCCACATCAGTATGAGGAATGTTTAGCTGAGGTTTCTGCCCTTGTCCTGACTTACAGTCATCTCAACTTCTGAGGGTGAGAACAACACCTGGGAGGCCTCCAGAAACAATACTGATGCACCACACCCTGATGTGCTCCCCCTTGACCCAAATCCCAGGACCTTGTGGCACCCCCACAATGTGTACTCAAAGTGGGTCAAAGGCAACCTTTGACATGAAGGGACCTGTTTATGAAATGACAAAGTCAAAATTATTTATGTTCCAGAAGATAAAACAGAATGAGTGCAATGAACCTAAACAAAAATATAAATATCAAGTTTTTCAGAATCCAGGATGCAATTATTTCTTTGAAGCCAACTGAGTCGCTTTTGGTACCAGCATTTTCAAAGGGATACCACTGTGAAAATATTCTGGGTGTGAAATGTTTCCACTTTGTTTAATTAATGTTGCTCTGTGAACCCTCTTGCCTAAGCAAACAGGAATTCATATATTCTCATAAATATTTAATAATAATGAAATTGTTACAACTTTTAAGATGTTTTTTAGCCTGAAGAATGTCCCATGCTTTCTCATTTTTAAGTGATTTTGATTTTTTTGAAAATGGAAAATAAAATTTCATATACAACAATAAGAGGGTAACAATAAGCAATTCACTATGTGTCATTATCTTGTAGTGATTTTAAAGTTAGGAAAGCAAAGCCTGTTAGAGCATGTGGTTTGTAAATGGTTTGCATGAGAACAGCGATCATTCATGTTTGTCTGATAGCGTGGGACAGACCCGCAGGGTGACACAGGTCTGAGACACGTCCAGGGAACGTAAGATGAGCTTAGGAAGACCACCTCCTGCTTGAGCCTGGGAGTTTCATGCATGCGTGTGGGGGTTGTCTGTGTGGGCAATGGCTTGGCCTCTGTCCTAGAATTAGCCAAGTCAGGTGGCCACTGTGTGGACTAACAGCGGAGGCCACAAAAGGGGCCTGGTGGCCACACACTGGTGGGTTGAAGTGGAGCACTGTGCAAGAAGGACTTGCAACTCCCAGGAAAGCTTTGTGGTTGCTAGAGTAATGTGTTTTGACAGCTCAACACTATGCATTCTCTCTACTAAGATTTCCTCCTCTCAGAATGAAGGAACTAGCAAACAAAGGCAGTTAGAACTCCGTGGGTCTTTTGTGGAGAGAAGCCATTGTACAAATGCGTGGCTCCAGCGGATGGTGACTTATGTAGATGTTGAATATACAAGTATAAAATGGAGTCCCCAAACAATATTTGTTTTTAGATGAATAATTCACTCATTTTCCCTGCATGAGTTTTTCTCATCTGAAGCATTGGCCTTTCAGATTAAATAAATATAATGTTTCAAAAGAATATGGTCATGAATATTCATAAGGACCAGAACAGTGAATATAAATAAAAGCCCTTTTATATAACATCTTATTTTTTACAAGGACTTGCTTTTTGTTGGTTTTTTTCCCCGTCTTCACTTCTAAGATGGTATTTTTCAAAGTAATTTACTAGAACACCACCACCTCCTCTATGAAGCCTACCTGTTACGGAGACAGTAATCACTTCTTTTTCAAGTCATTTCATACAGTAATATTTCCTGTGTATAAATAGAGATTAAGATGTGCCTTCTGTGATGGAGACTTTTAGCCATCAGTTGATTGCAGCCTAGTGCCAAGCCCCCAATAAACTATCTAAACAACTGGAGGATTGTCAAAAAAAATAGATAAAATCAGGTTCTGTGTCCTGAAAATACATTGCTAGCTCATGCACATGAACTATGTGATGGGTGAATCTGGCTTTTCCCCCTTTTCATATAGGCTAATTATTTAAACATCGAATAACACTTAGATGTGCAAGATTTGCATTTTCATGTCCTCCACACCGAGGCAAGGATCTTATCATAGTTCTTTAAGGACTGAATGAAACTGCTGCCATTTGGACGGGAAGAGAAAAGATAAACAGCTATTGCTACCTGAACAATTCGTGTGAAAGAAGCCAGAGGATGGTGAAATTCAACTGAGTAATTCTGCTGATGGAGTCGTCAGAGGATTCCTATTTAAGTGATTGCTGGGACCACCGGGGTGGAAGGGAATTGCTGCCTGTTTTATGATACTAGCTATCCAAGAGCTATGTCTGTTTAATTCCCCCTTTAAATATGTGAGCTCAGAATAAACCCTTGATTTAATGGCTATGTACTGTATAATTTAAATGCAGGCCTTATTGAAAGTGAAGTTAATAGAGTTGCTGTAGAAAGGATTAACTTTGGGACACGTTCACTGACTTTGGCGGTCTGATCACCACAACTCAGGAATGAATGGCCGGGAACTCTTCAAAAGGGATGGGCTGGTACTATCCTGGTCACAAGAAAAGGGGTAACCAGGGCATGAAAATGAAAGTCTTCACAATAGTAATGATTTAAAGTCAGAAAGTGTAAGGTCACCTACCAGCTTCTGAGAAAACATTTTTTATAATTATAAAAAAGCATATTATTTTCTCCTAATCATGCAACAGTAACAAACAAATATTATTTTGCCAAATTGCTTCTGGAAGAATGCATCTTTTTTCTTTCTTTGCATCTTGATGAGAAAGACAATTTTGATGAAAAGAAAAAGGCTTTCTGGTTTTTGAAAAATATGTTATGGTGACACAGAGGAATTTTCAAGGGTCCTTTTAGTCTGAATGACATGAACACCATGTATACTGAGGAAGCTCACTGCGGGTTCCTCTGCTGACCTTCAGGGATTACGTAGGAATAACGTTTTAGCTTCAGCAGAAAAGAATGGTTTATTCTTATTGTTATTTTATGACTTTGGCCAAAATAGTAAACTTCTCAGCAGCTTTATATTCCTAAATGTAAGTCTTAAAAAATGATCAATAAATTCCTCTTAGAAAAGATTTTGAGATCCATGAAAGGTAAATTTGGAACCAGATGACATCTTTCTCTTATACCGAGAAGCATTTCTTGGAGAGACCCACCTATGCTTAGGGTTGCTCTAGTTTCTAAAGATTTTATCTTCTGATTCAAGAGTTTGTGTAGCTTGGACACTTTTGGTAGGTGGCAGCTTTAGAATCTGTATGGACTACTTGTTTGTCCAATGTCCTAACATTATAGAGGGTGTTGCAATGACTTCTTGCTAGTCCCCAAGGCAGTGACCTACTTGTGCGTTTGTGTCTCAGTAGCACATTACTAGTGATGTCAGATAGATTTCTGCTCTGATAAAGCTGCATAACAAACTACTTCCAAATCCCGGTGGTTTACAGCAATATTTATGTCCTGGATCTTACAGTTCTTAAAGGTGGCTGAACTGGCTGTCTGAAAGGCAAATTTGTGCAGCTCAGCAGGAAGGTAGACTGCAGTGTTGGTCCATACAACTTCAGTCTGGAATCCAGTTGAAGAATTGGGCTTTTGGGACCTTCATTACGAAGCCTGTGTTATGACACTAGCTAAGCTCCAAACTGTAAGAGATAGTAGTACAAATTGAGATTTTGTCAAGCCTTAGTTCTGAACTGCCATGCTGGTACTTCTGCCATCTTCCTTTACACAGAGGAAGTCAGAAGGCCATGTTCATAGTTGGTTGGCAGTAAGTACATTCCAAGGCAAAGGAAGACGAATTATAGATAGATAGAAAATGTATTCTACATGTCTTTTCCACTAGAAAACTGAGAAAGTCTCTAGAAAATGTCTATGTTCTGAAATTTGTGTTTTTCTAGAAACCAACATCCAAATCAAGTCTTTAAAGTTCTGAAAGGTATCGCAAGGCACTAGTTCCAGGCACAAGGGAGTCAGTGTTGTAAAGACTTTAACAATAAAGATGGAGAAGGCAGTTTCAGGCAAAAGGCAAGAGTTTGTTAATAATCAGTGACAAGACTGCATATTCCAACTCCATATAAGTCAAACACACACCCTCACCTGCAGTCATTACTTTTCTAGCAGGGGATTAAAAAGAAACATATATATAAATTGACCTTCACCCCAAGAGACATCAAGGGTCTTTTGAAGAGGAACATGTTTTATACACGCCTCTGCTTTCCATTACTGTGACAAAACAACTGAGATCACCATCTTAGGAAGAGGAAAACTTTATTTTTACAGTTACAGAAATTTTAGACTGTGGACACTTGGCACAATTGCCCTTGGACCTGTGATGAGTTAGGACATGAGGATCAGCAGCAGCAGATGGAGCAAGGTGCTTAGCTTATGACAGTCAGGAAGCACAGAGAGAGCCAGGAAGAGACTTGGCTTGTGGTACCCCTAGGCACATGTTCCTGCTGACCTTCCTTCCTCCCGCTAAGCTCACTGTTTCCTAGTTGTGCCCTGGGCTTGGTCTTCAGCCACTTCCGGGGCAGTTAAGGTCTGAAGTACAGCATTGCAACAGATGATAAAGTGCCTCGTCTATCATAGACTTTCAATAAATACCAGCAACTGAAAGAAGTCATGCAGGATGAAGACATGAAGATGACGCACAGAGGAGCATGGGTACCAGAAACAAGCAGGGGTACTGGGATATCTCTCCTACTAGTTTTTCAAGCTTTTTAAAATTTATGATATACCTCCTACCTACTTCAAGTAGAAAAGCACAGTGAAACTTATTGTTTTACCTCTGATTCCATCATCTGTCTCTCTAACTCTGCATAATGCTTTCAAAAAAAGAATGAAAACCATCTAGTGATTCATGATTTTATCAGTACTCATTTGGAACTTGGGCTATTCATCAAAGAACATAATATGTGTTCCTTGCTTAATAGCATTTACAGAAATGTTGCAATGTTCTATAGTGTTCATATTCAGAAAATATTTTGGCCTATAGAAAAATATGAGATATTATATATCATCTAGTCATCAATACCTCTGAGATTTTTCTTGCGTTACGGTAGCAAAGGATTTTTTGCATGTGAATTAATATAGCCATTATGGAAAGCATTATGGAGATTACTGAAAAAAAATTAAAGAGCTGAATTGCTTGAAGATCCAGCAATCCCACTTCTCAGTACATATTCAAAACCAAGAAAATGAGTACATTAGAGAGATCTGTTCCAGAGGCGTCTGTAGCCCATGTTCATCACAGTGCTCCTCACCACAGCTGTCATGTTTGGGGGATGACCAAAGACAATGTGCTATGTGTGTGCAGTGGGATATCTACCTGAAAGAAAGGAAATGTTGGGGGCTGGGGAGATAGCTCAGTGGCCCAGGCGCCCGCCTGGCCAGTCCAAGTCCTGAGTTCAATTCCTAATACCACCCCCCAAAAAGAAGGAAATGCTTTCACTGCCTACCCCATGGGTGAGTGAACTTGGAACACATTGTGTTATGTGGCCTAAGCCACGCACAGAAAGGTAAGGGACACTGCGTGGTTTCTCTTGTGGGTGGAATCTAGAAATGCTAAGGTCAGGGTGAGCAAACGGTTGTGGAGGTTTTGGTCAAAAGATACAAAAACTTAGTTAGGAATAAATTCAAGAGACTTGTTATACCACATGGCGACCAAGAACTATGTATTGTATCATGTTCTTTAAAATTGCTAAAAGCCAGACATGGTGGCGCATGCCTGTAATCCCAGCACATGGGAGGCTGAGGTAGGAGGATTGTTGCAAGTTTGAGACCAGCCTGGGCGACAATGTGAGCTCCAGGCCAGCTTGAACTGCATAAAGACCCTGTCCCAAAAAAGACAGTAAAATAAAATAAAATTTCTAAAAGAGCAGTCAAAAGATAGGTAATATTGTGTCTAAGTTCTCCAAGTCATTCACTCAGCGTTTGACACCAAACTGAATAGAAGAACAGAGTATGTGTTCCCTGTCCTGTGCTTGCTTGCTGGGCATATTGGAAACTTCCTTTCAATAGTCGTCACCATAGCAAGAGTAATAGGACCACTGGTGCCCTCTGACCACCTTGAGAGTGGCGGACATCAGAGGCAGTGGCACACTCAGCCTAGGAAGCTGGGTTGTGTTCAGCATGAGTCAGTAAATTGGGGTACAGGGCAGTGATGGGCACCTTTCAAATTAGCTCCTAGAGGAGACTGCTGCTCAGGCCCAAGGCCCATGCATAGGGAGCAGTAATCTAGAGTCTTCCACCTGGGAAGGGACTTTTGGGTCATGGTTGGTCCAGGGCATGATGGAAGGTGCAGTGGGGGCTTGTGCTTCCCACAGGCTGGAGGAACTGGGGAGAGAACAGGGAGGACAGTGTGCAGCCCAGGTAAGCATCATCAGGGCGCAGTGAAGTGCTTTCATGTTCATGACTTCCTGGAGAGCTGTTGTAATTCTTTACAGCATTATGTGGGGCTGTGAGGGAAAAACATGAAGTTGCAGTGCTCTTCTTAGCTATCTGTCGCTGATGAGAGGTTAAGGATGTCCAGGGACAGAAATGACTGTCATCCCAGGTGCCACTACCTAGGGAGTTGGGGCAGGAGTGCAGAGCGAGGCTCACAGTGGGAGACACTCATACCCAGGACGTGTCTGTTCTCAGTCAGCATCGGAGGCTTTTCTGCCCAGGACTTTCCTGTCTCCTGACACCTGTGTGCTTGTTCCTCTCTCCTTTCTCTCAGCCAAGGTTTGTTGCCATATTTGAGCTGCTAGTTTCTATTCTCAGGCACAGGATCCATCTGCACAGGGTTACCTATATACGAGGAAGGCAAAAAATTAAAATTTTTGATCAGTGTATAAGAATGAACAGAGAACAAAATGGGGGTGATAGTTCAGGTGGTTGAAGCTGGTAGGATGTCCCTGCAGAGGGGGCATCTGAGTTTTGAGGCCTGAATGACAAGCAGCCAGACAAGGGAAGACTCCAGGAAGACCATTTGGGGTGGAGGGTCCCAGGGCAGGGCGCTGAGGCTGCAGAAGCTGGTGGGGAGGATGGAGTGCGTGCGGTGCCAGGCAGTGGTGGAACAAGGGATTGGTGATGTTGGCCAGCACCAGACGCCATGGACATTGGCCAGCATGGTGAAGATGGGATGATTTTTTTCTAAGTAGTAGAGACAGGCACTGGGGGGACTCAGTCAGAGAAGTGATGATGAGATACAGTTTACAACTGTCACTTTGATTTGTTTGGAGATTTTGTTTTAGGGGACACTGGTGTAAGCAGAGAGCATTTGGAAGCAATGCTGGAATCTGTGGGTGGTCCTGGAATCTTGCTTATGTTGCAGCCATAGGCAGGAGGGAACAGATGGATTGAGGGTGCCTTTTAGGGACGGGGAGAGCGAAGATGGGAAATCTGTATGGGCTTGGGGACTGGAAGTTTCCTAAGTGAATGGAAAAGAGTGGGAGGAGGACAGAGGTTTGTCTAAGGTCGAGTACTCTAAAAATCGTATCCACATTACTGATGCCCATTTCCACAACCTAGAGTTTCTATTTAATTCATTCCAGTAGAAATACTGAGAAAGCTTGGGCTAAAGCTCTGTCTAACATATATGGCAGATGTTATGGAATTAGGACTTGGGTCTTGGAAGAGAAGCAGCGAGAATCCTCCTGCAGCCTCAGGAAGTCTCCTGAAGCCCAGAGAAGCTGGAGTGACTGACAAGCAATCAGGAATCCAGACCTGGACTCCTGTGGAATACTGCTCAGGCCTGAGATCCTCCGATGGCCTTTGTGGAAAAGCCCTTAAGAAGCAGTAAAAGCAGGCTCTGCCCCAGGAGCTCTTAGGGGGATGGCATCCCTGGGGGCTTTGGAGTTCTCAGCAGAACCCCAGAGCTGGGGGTTGGTGGCACACCCGTGGGGCAGGAAATGAGGGTCAGTCAGTCCCAGTATGAACATTCATAGAATCTCTTAAACATGTGCTCCTGCCCCCTCCTAGAAGAGCAGGGAAGAAAGGGGGAAAAGGGGCAGGTCACTGCTCAGTCAGTTGGAGGAACGAGACAATGGTAGACCCTTAGGGAAGCCCTCACATGGTGGTGGTTCTCACCAAACATTGAAATGGCTGCGATTTGCCCAATTGAAGCAAAGAAGATGCTTTACATCCTTGATATTTGTGTAGAAAACTTGTGACTGAGCCAAAGTAATCCTTATTTGAGTATGATCAAAGAGCAATCTGGAGTGTGCTAATCCGGGTAGAAATGTGAATATTATTTTGCAGAACTCTGTCTTCAGGGCTGGGGCTGAACCCCAAGGCTTTGGCTATGCCGGGCAAGCCTTCAACTGCTGCTACGTTCCCTGGCCAGCTTTGCTTTATAAAAATTTAAAATCTGGTTCTAGTTATATAAACCTCTAGTTATGTCTTCAATCATTTTAACAATTGCCTTAATTTAATGTACATATTCTCAAAAGCACCAGTCCTTCGAAATGAAGGTAATATTCAATGAAAAGTTTTATTGTCAATGTAGAGCTTCCCTTCTGCGATGCCCAACTAGATTAGTATACTGAGGAATTCTATTTTTTATTTTAATTTTTATATTTAGCTAAGTGGTGTTATGATTTCTAAATACAATGACACAACATGGAATGATCAAGTTATGCAAATTGCCCTATCCATCAGTTAAAATACTTTGCATTGTTGTGGTGGGAATATTTCAAATGGACCTGTTTTAATGTTGCACTGTACACTCTGTGGTTGTTTATTATGCTCCGCAGGCTGTGCAGTAAGTCTCAAGGTAAAAACAAAATCTTATCTTCCTTCTAAGTGAGGTTTTTCAGCCCTACTCATTGAGCTCCTTCGCAGACCACTGGTCACCGCCGTCTGCTTCTTTGAGTTCAGGTGTCTTAGATTCCACACAGAAGCAGGAATGTGCAGGACTTCTCTCTCAGGCCTCGCTTCTTTCACCTCGTGTAATGTTCCCAAGTTCTAGCCGCATCGTTGGAAGTCACTGCCTTCTTTGTATGCGTGAGTGATGTTCCTCCGCGCATGCGTGTCACGTGTTCCGTGTTCATTCCCGGAAAGAGTAGGAAGGATATTTCCGTTGAGTCCAGACGTTGGCTGTTGTGGGTGAGGGAGGGTAGAGGGGTCTTTGACGTACTGACTTCAAGTCTTTATACCCAGAGGCGGGATGGCAGGACGATCATTTAGTGACCCTGTTTTAGTTTTCCTTGTAATCGTCTTCCACTTTTCATTATGGCTACACTGTTCTACTTTCCCAGCAGTATGCAGCGAGGGATTCCTTTATGCCCACATCCGGGTCGTATTCATCTTTTATCTTTTGATATTGGCTACACTGGCAGTCATGTAGGGATATCTCATCATGTTTTAATTTACATTCCACTAACGATTAATGATACCGCACATCTTCTCTTTAAGTTTGTATATCTTCTTTAGACAAGTGTCTAAAGAATTCTACCTGTTTGTGAAAAAGAAAATATATATATATATATATATATTTGCTTTTCTAGTTATATTCTCCAATGACAAAATACGATGTTATAAGAACCACATCTTAATACTATAACAAGGATAGTAAAAATGACTATAAATTTTAGCAAAATCCATGACTTTAAAGCTAAATAATACTTTTTAAAAAATCCCAAATACTACTTACAGTACAGTATTATGGTATTCCTGAGTTGTGAGATGTTTTGGAGAGAAAAATGACTTGGTAAGCTCTGCCTTTGGTTATAAAATACTTACATTATGTTCACTGAGATGTTATTTCGCTTAACATTATTAACATAACAAAAATAGAAAATCTCTGTCTGATGGTGCATTTCTCCACAGAACCACTGATTTACATAACTGATCCTGATTATCTTGCTGATTATGCATGTTAAAACTTCTAAAAGAGAATGAGATGAACAGAAGAACTTCATTAGGGTATTAGATCTGAGGGATGCTTTGGAAGGAAAAAACCGAAAGCTTCATCTTTCAAGCTATTATTGGCATGCTCTGGAACATTATTTTTGTCATTGCATTCTAAGAGAAATATTGAGCATATTCTGAAAGTCCAGCATCTTTGACACAGAGGCCAGAGACCTGGGAGGGGGCAGGACGGTGACACCTATGACTTCTGTGGTCACCTCAGCACCATTTCTGTATCCACACTACTTCATTCAAGCTGTCCTTAGCTCTTGTCCCTGTTCATGGTGACTGTTTATCAAAGGAACGCAAAAACAAAAACTTACCAGGTTATCTTAGATATCTGAGAGGCAAATAATCTTGATATTGTTGACATTTAATTTTAATTCCTGACTTGGATTTGGGTGATGGGGTGTAAACCAGGCAGAGAATACTTGAGATCTAAATTCTGCTATTACCTATAGCATAAAGTTGATGTCACAGGTTGACTTGCATCCTCCAAATGTTCCAAACCTCAGGACCTCTGAATCTGATCTTATTGGAAAATAGGTTCTTTCTATTAAGTGAAAAAAAAGTATTGTTATGGTGGATGTAGCGACTGGATCCAGTAGCTGATGTCTTCATAAAAGAGGGGAATTTGCGTGGGGACACACAGAGAAGAGGGGGCTATGGGAAGGAACCCATCTGCCCAGGCACAAGGCCTCCCTTCCTTCTGTCCACTAAGACTGCCCTCTTAGTGCCTTTAGTCTTAGAAAATACTTTTCCCCTTCCTGTCAGAGCTGCTGGGTGTAGAGTGGGGAGGCAGCGCTGTGCAGCACAGTCTGTGCTTCCTACAGAAGAGAAACCGCTCCCTCTTCTTCTGCCCAAGACCTGCTGCTGCTGCCTACAGGCATCTGACCATGTTTTTTGTAGTTTAGTTTTGAAGGTAAATGGTCCATTAAACAGAGAAATGCTATCTCAAGAATCTCCATATTTATAGCAAATGATGGTGTCAGTAGGATCAATGGAGATGGGAGAATGTTCCTAGAGATACATTTAGTGAACAGATGCTAATACCATGGATGTGCCTCAGGCCATATCAGGGTGTAGAATAGACTTTTACATGAGGCAGCAAATATTCATGGAACATCTGCATGAACCAGGTCCTGTCCTAGTAGTTGAGGTCTTGGCTTAGAGGAAATCTAGACCTTGCTTTTAACCAGTGCTGTAAAGAGCATTCGTAATTAAATGGGAAATACAAATACAACAAATAAGTAAGGCCAGTAAAGGGACTGAAGAGATGTGGAAGGAAGAGGTTTTTTTTCCCATTTCATGGAGTTTTCTCTGGTTTGACCAAAATAAATTGCCATCCAAGGAAGAGAGTATTAGACCTGTGCATTCAAAAACAGGAATCTGGTGGTATATAGGATGCATTGGAGAAAGGAAAATGTTGAAGTGAGAGGAGAGAGAGAGAGAGAGAGAGAGA